>CABHPH010126328.1:0-44001 GCA_902168325.1 Peromyscus nudipes | reverse complement strand
AGAAAGCAAGCCTTTAATCCCAGGGAGTGGTGGTAGAAAGCAGAAAGGTTTATAAGGCGTGAGGACCAGAAACTAGAAGCATTTTGGCCTGGTTAAAAATTTGGCCTGGTTAAGCTTTCAGGGTTCTAGCAGCACAATTCAGCTGAGACCCATTCTGGATGAGGACTCAGAGGCCTCCAGTCTGAAGAAGCAAGACCAGCTGTGGATCTGGCGAGGTGAGGTAGCTGTGGCTTATTCTGTCTCTCTGACCTTCCAGTGTTCACCCCAATACCTGGCTCAAGTTTGATTTTCTTAATAAGAACTTTTAAGACTCATGCTACACATCAGTGTAAGTGGAGTACAAGCATATACAGAACACTCAGAGAATAGATCAGTAGGAAAAGTCACTGTAGGTTCTATCATTTGATGATGAATAAGATAAAATATGATTATTGAAGGCAGAAAGTTGCTTCTTAAAGAATATTTTTAGGTTAATCTGAGTTGCTTAGGTGATTTCTAATAAAAGAAACTTACAAGCGTTCTGAGAGGTGAAAGATGAAATTGCTCTCTATTTTTACTAACTATATGAGGGAAGGGTAATATTTTCACAGCACTTTCCACTTAGCAGGATCAGAATTGTGGTGCTTCTTTGTTCCCAGGATGGAGTTCAGACAACACATAAAACTTCATTTTAAAATTAGAGTTCTTCATAACCCCATCAAGAGCACTGTCTCTTCAAGCCTACAAAGTCCTAACATATAGCCCACTGTTTCCTTTATCCTCAGTTCAAAGTCAGTCACATATGAGAATGATAGATTCTTTCCTTTGTCACAGTCTTCTGAGATCTGACCACAGAAGGTGGCTAGGATACTCTCAAAACAAATTTGAATGATTTTTTTTTCTGCCTGCAATGAATAATTGTGTGGTGCTTTGATGAGAACCTGAACAGAAGAACAACTGGTCTCCTCTTCATTCCTTTATAAATAACTGAAACTTGTGCTCCTCAAACAATGGCAGCTATTTTGGCTCACAGTCTCAGAGGGCTGGCACATCTTCACTTGGCATTGTGCGTTCTGAACGTGTTGTAAGGAAGGGCATTATGACAGCAGGCAGCCAGACAGCATGGCTCAGGACAAGATACTCTCAAGACCCACCTGTAGCAATACCTTACTGTTTCCAGGTAAGTCTCACTTCATAAAGTTTCTGGAGTCTTCCACAAGAATGGCAGCAGCTGGGGACCCAGCTCCCAACACAGGACTCTGTATGGGGCCAGGCACTTTTTATCCAGACTGTCGCAGAGGAAAAGGAATGTGGGTGTATTAAATGGTGTGAAAACTAGAGTGTGCTTTCTACCTTCGGTTGGGAAACTACAAGACAGATGAAAGAGACAAGGCAACAAAATATGGATGCTTTTGCTTCCTTTTAAGTATGGTGCAGAGGACTTCCTGTAATATCTTTTTGACAAGGGCATTCCAAATCTCTCCACCAACACAGAGCACTGAAAATTGGCTAGCAGAACAACTGTTCCCTCCACTTCCCTGGTATCAACACATTGGGTAGAATTATCTGACGAATAAGCTAAAGTCGGGCAATTGAATAATTTTGTAGAAAAGAGGAGTGAAGTATTTTTATTTTCAATCCTTTTGCACACCTCCTCTTTTCCAAACATATCTATTTTTTTAAGATTTATTTTTCTTGTTTTTAATGATGTGTTCATGTGTGCTTATGTATGTGAGTGCAGCTGCCTGTAGAGACATAAGTCACTTTTGGTTGTGAGTTATTTGAGTGGGTTCTGACAACTGAATGCCAGTCCTGTGCAGGAGCAGCATATGCTCTTAACCATTGAGCCCAACATAAGTTATATTAATAAGAACTTTTAAAGAATATATTTTGTGAGTACATTTTTTTTATCATACCCTGTTCAGATATGATTATAATACATGCCTCCTGGTCAACATGATGACTGAGAACTCTAACATAAAGAAGAAAGCAAGGGTTAGAGTTCTCAGTCATCACTTGCTTTCTTCTTTATGTTGTTGTGGTAAAGAATTTGTGAATGAAACTCGCATGCACGTCCTACAAACATGAACTTGCCAAATAGCAGAATATAAGGGAGAACCTATGTAAATGTAGACATGAACCACAGTGGCTGCCTGATCAATGGCTCAACACTGTAAATTAATAACATTTTATGACTTAACATGCTAGATATTAGAAACCACAGGAATGTGTTGCCTGGCTAGTAATTTCTATGAATATCTTCATTGCAAGAAATGTGTGATATAAGTACAAGAAAAAGTAAATAGAAATACTACCATTTAGCATAGATCTTACTGGGTAACTTTAGAGTCCCACCTAAGGATAGGAGAATCTTTGTCCATCTTCAAGTGAAGTATGTTTTTCTGGACAAGGGTAGATGTTAACAGTACTTGATGAACAACAGAGAATTGCTCCAGTCTTCCTGAAGCATGATGTTTATGCCCCATGCTTATTTTCAATTGACATGGAGATTTAAACTCAACACCACTGGTCCATTACAAGCTAGTGACATATTTTAGTGAATTTCAGTTCTTCATAATGTTAGAAAAATTAGACTTATTGAGCAAGATGATAGTTATTGAAAAATAAATAAATAGACAAAAATTTTGGTTTCTCATCATATAGTGACCCTGTCATACCATTTTTAAGGTTGAGGAAAGTAAGATTTTTCTGTCCTTCAAACTGTCAAAGTCATGTGTTTGAAATGGAGAATTTTGTAAACCATGACGAAAGATGTCAAAATTCACAGAATTGCCTAATTAAGCATTTTCTCCAAACATGTTCCCTGAAGCTCTATGTTGCTTCGTGAGATGTCTGTTATTGCAGGCAATAGAATTGCATGTAAAATTAGATCTTCCACACACTATGGTAGATAAGCACAATGGGAAATATAATTATGAAAATATCATTTTTGACTCTCAGTGACGGCAGGTACCTAATACTGGCATTACTGCTCTGAGGAACACATGTACTTCGATAAAATGACACCTTGGTAAGTAAAGATGCAAGGAAGGGAAAGACGGTTTACACTGTGCACTGATATATAAAAAGTAAACCATTTGTAATGCCATAGGTTACTTTATAAGAACCAAACTTACAACTTAATAGAATGAAAAAAATTGAAGAATATTGTGAAGTGTTTTCTATGTAATATGATTATTTTTTCTAAATTATCTGCTTTGTTTGTATTTATCTAATGTCTTGTATTTAATTTTTTTCACAGTCAGGCAGACCTGTGGGCATGTAGTTTAAAATTCAATATAGCATTTAGCTTAATAGGTTGGAAAATAAACCTCAGGTATCTGTGCTGTTGTTATAGTATCTAAGCCTTTTAAAAAAATAGTAATTTCTTGGAGTTAATTATCCTTTACACAGATAATCATGATACTGAAAAAAGCTATTAGGTTTTTATTAGGAAAACAACAGACATTCGAAAGCTATGGGCCTAGGCCTAGACATGTATTAGGAGGACCCTAAGGCTTAGAACCAGAAAGAAAAGACAAGAGAGAGGCGTCGGTCGCAGACTGATTGACTGCTTACACAAAGATCATTTTTGTGGAAACCTTCAGGAGGGTGGCCCCTTTTTAAGCCATGAAGATGCTCAAAGTTGAAACTCCTCCGTTTCTCTTTCACTTGAGAACCAGAGTCTGCTGTGGTGGGAAAGCCAGTGATGTGGCTGTAATTATCTCACCGTCAGGAGAGGTTCGGCCTTTGTGAGCTTGTCATAGCCCTTTCACTACGGAGAAGACTTCACAGGCTTCTTGTTTTCCTCTGTAGTTTTGGCCTGCCAGTCCT
This sequence comes from Peromyscus nudipes, assembly GCA_902168325.1. Lineage (NCBI taxonomy): Eukaryota > Metazoa > Chordata > Mammalia > Rodentia > Cricetidae > Peromyscus > Peromyscus nudipes. The sequence continues at coordinate 40,188 of CABHPH010126328.1, read as the reverse complement.
CTCGTGATGTTTATTTGACGTATATTTCTTATAGCACGAAGGATAAATTAATGTGTGCAGTCACATAATTAGAGTCTATAATTATGATGTTATTATGATATACAAGTTCCTACTAAGCTTTGTGGCATGAAATGTTCCAAGCATTCAAAATGGCTAAAAAAGAAAAATCTCAGGAGATGACTTTCCTAATGTGATCTTTTAAAAAAAAGTAATTGAACTATTACTTCTTGTATTAAAAATGACCTTTTATGTAATCTGTGGGTCCCATGTGTTCTCACTGGTTTCCTCTGGAACACTTGGTTAATGTTCTACTCCGGCCATTTGTGATAAATGGGCAGGGACATGTGGAGGGTTTACTGCACAGCTTGCCAGGATATGACAGGCCACCGAGGGGGCACTCAGAGGCAGACTCACCAGGAGACATTGAGCATGAAAATGCCTTTAGTAGTTATCATGGTTAAAAGTACTTATCAGTCAAAAGTGATGTAGCTTTACAGCTAGCTTTCTTCCCAGCACCCCTTCCTTTCACTCTGGGCACAGACTGTGGTGGCTGTTGGTACATCTGGAGTTTGACTAAGGCATACAGGACTGGTACATACACTTTTGGGTTTGGATGGAATTGACACTGAGTCCTTCAGTGCATCTGTGGACAATGAAAGTGAGCACCAAGTGTCCTGGTGCAGTGATGGCTCCCCTGGATAACTGGCTGCCCATTGTGCCAGCTCCTGATGTCTGGGCACAAAGTTGGCAATAGGGCTGAGAAGCCCTGCTGGGGTGTTTCAGTAACCAAGTGAGGAATTAGATTCAAGTTAGAGGTAGGTGATGTATCCCTTACCTTGTCATTAAAGTTTATCAAAGAGCAGAGAGCAAATTTAGAATCAAGAAACATACATACTTGAAGCAACATGACCAAAGTAAGCAATGAATTCAGTAGAAGTTCATCTACCATTGAATGTATAAGCATAACCAGGAAACCACTGATGGCATAGGAAAAAGCAATAATTAATAGGGGGCTGACAAATTCATAATGCAACTAGGAAATAAATTCTTAGATTGAACTATGAGTGAGTGATAAAATTATTGAGAAATATTAAAATTTCTTGATGACTCAATGTTAACTACTAACAATATAGAAAAGATAATAGAATTCATTTTATACCTTTATACTGAAGTTATCAATCACAAACTGATTAATGAATGCCATCAACCGAGAAAACACAAATTAGTCACACCAGAAAAAGAATATCTTACATGCTCAACTGTGAAAGGATTTATTTTTCAAACCTGTTAAACATCATTAAAAAGAAATATTATTAACAATTGAAGAGATTAAAGGTAACTATTAATAATCTTTCATAGGGGCTGAGGAGATGGGTCAGTAGTTAGAGGCGCTTGTTACTCTTGCAGGAGACTTTGGTTTGGTTCACAGCTCTATATGTGTCTTACAACCAGCTCTAACTCCAGTTCTAGGATTCAACGTGTTCTGACCTCCAAAGGTACAAAACACACATGTGCTGCACACACACACACACACAGGCAAAGCACTCAAAATAAAGTAAATTGTAAAATAATCAATAACAAACAAATTCCTGTCAACAGATGAAAGGTGAGCGGACCACAGCCTCCACTCTTGCATAGTGCCAAACTCAGGATGTTCATGTTTCAGTAACTGGGAGAAACAAGTATTACAGGATGCATGGAAATCGTGTCAAATTCAAAATTCAATGTCCATAAATACTGCTGACAGAGCATAGCCATGCTCTTTCACATATTGTGTGTGTGTTTTACAACAACACGGGTAGATATCTGTGTCAGAGAATATATGGCCTTCAGAACTCGAAATAGTCCCCATTGAGCCTTTTACTGAGAAAAGTTGGCCAGGCAGAGGTTACCTCTGTAACACATAACATCATATTTTTTGTCATACAAATTTTGTCGTTTAAATTATTATTTAAAGAAGACAACTGTATGTGAGGAATATACATTGTAATATTGGAAAACACTGAAGCAGTAAGGTAGTTGTATATCTTGCTATCCTTGTGATTTTAATATAGCATTGGACAGCCTTTCCAGCTTAGCAATTTGTAGTTAATTTTCCTTCTACATATTTGTTTTCAGTTCTAATTTTATTCTTGTAGTTTTTATTTTTTTCTTAATCGCCCTCCCAAATTCTTAAGCTCCAGACACAATAAAACAATGTGAAGCAGAGGTTTTTCAACCTTCCTTGTACTGCAACCCTTTAACACAGGTCCTCATACTGCGGTGACCCCCAAGAAGAAAATTATTTTTCATTGCTACTTCATAACTGTGATTTTGCTAGTACAGTGAACCTTAATGTAAATATTTGTTTTCTGATGGTCTTAGACAACACCTGTGAAAGTATCATTTGATTAATGAGGGGGTCATGACCCACAGGTTGATATATATATACACACATATACATATATATGTATATGAAACAATATTTTGTTTTGTTTTGTTTCAGTTGTACCTCCAACCTTGCTGTAAGCTGGAATGGAGTTCTCACACTATGAGCCTGTCCTATTTATAAACATCAAGCCATAGATTGAAATTAGTTTTCAGAGAGCAAACAAGCGTCAAGGGTGATGTTTTAAAAAGATTCTTTATGTTTCACCACTTTAGAATTTGGCCCCCTGCTAAAACTTCCTCAAATATTTTTCCCAAACAGTGGGAACTGCTGGCTCGAGCCTTCCACTGGCGCCTTACTTTTCAGAGGGAACTGTTGATGATGAGGTGTAAAATGAAAATGCCACCAGGTTTAATTGTGTGCTTCTGCAGAGGCCACAGCATGTGATGGCATGATGGCATGTAAATAGTATCAATATGCGTTTGGATAGACTGAGAACCGTTAATTTTTATATGCATTTACAAAGACTCACTTTTAATTTTTCCGTGAAAGCCAGAGAAGACTTCACAGAGTACTCTCACGATCTTCCAATTTGAAATTCCAAGTATGTGTGTGTGTGTGTGTGTGTGTGTGTGTGTGTGTGTATGTGTGTGTGCGTTTTAAAGGAAGGCTGTAAATACAAGAACCATCACGTGACATGGAAAGAGAGACTCTAGCCCGTGTCTGAAGCAGATCTCACCGACCAGGACCGAAGTATTTTGAAGTCAATAGTAAAACCCACTGTCAGGGAGATACAGCTGTCGGTATTTAAATGGCCAGGACAGAACTGTAAGAAATTAGGTAGAGCCGCTGGCTACAATGTGTTGCACCGACATTTGTTATTGTTGTTTGTTTTGTTTTTCTCATTTGTGTGAAAGTCCGTGCACATGATTACACAAATTATTACACAATTTAACACCCTTTGTACCTCCCCAGTTCTTGACTTGGTGCTGCAGTAGAAAGTGCTTTTGTAACTGGGGTCCCTCTCTGGCCCTTCCCTCAGTTCTCTAAACCTGTGACCTTGTGGGATGAACTCCAACAGGACCACAGACATAGGAGAAGAGACACAAGTTTATTACAGAGTAATAGGCATGCTGATTGAGGGCGGGCGGGGACCACAGGGACCATGGCAGCAGCCTCCACTTACAGATGAGCTTTAAACTATTTCTGAGTTTCTGGAGTACACAGCTTCCCAGGGCCTGATTTCCTGTCCAGGTGATTGACAGCCTCATTCCCACAAACTCTTGAGGTTGGCTTTGTTCTTTACCAGAAAGCCTCCCACTAGATCATAATCTTAGAAGCTTCCTAGCAATGCAGAACACCAGGGCCAGAGATATATTGAGGTCCTATTGATTTAACTAGTAATCAGACTCCTGCAGTTTCAGTGTTGGGTTTTGAGGGACAAGGCAGCATCTTCTGTAATTTGCAAGTGCTGATATCTAAGTAGCTGGGCAATGCTCTCGTCTGACCTTCAGTCTCTCACAGGACACTGGATGGTTAAGAGTGCCTCAGACTGGGCTAGTCCTAGTGACAAAGATTTCAGGGAATTACCAACTTAAGAAACTGTCCCTAGGATGACTCCATCCCTAAGATGTTCAATTAAAGGAGCTAGCAATTACGAATTTTCTCTCTACCTTTGGAGATATAAAGTTTTGATCATTCAAACTTGTCCCCAGGAAGACCTGGAGTCATTCACTGAAATGGAAATACTCAAGTAATTGACTATTACTCCTTGTCTCTCTTAATCTATGCCACTACTGCCCATCATAGAGGACCAGAAGTTGTTGACCCTAAACATAAACACCAATTAGCCAACTTAGATCTCCTAGCCTTGGGCATCCCATGCCCTTTCATTCTCTTTCATGCCCCTCTGTGCCTCTCATCGGCATACCCCAGTATTTAAAAAGCTCTCACTTTTGTTTGGAAAGAGCTGACCTCAGTTTATATTGATTCCGTCTTCTACTGCAATAGAAATTAATAAATAAAATCTGCATTTTCTGCCTTTAACTCATTTATATTTATCTTTGGTATAATGCTAATTCAAGACTGAGGCTCCCAGAAATTCCAGAATGAAGCCTTACTGCACTGGGACACTCACAAAAGCTCACCAACTATTTAGAACATCAGTGATCATAGAGGTTAGAATGTTGCTGGTCCAAAGCCAAGTGTCTTCAAGTATCTTGGCACATAACTTGGGCTATCATAGCCATTCATGGTCCACCTCTTTGTGTAGCCTAATATCCCTCACTGATTAATAGTGACCCCTGTGGTGGAGCCTAAGTCACATGTGCTCATACCTCCTACCTCTGTCATGTACTACAGTTCTCAGTTAACTAAGCCTGTTTCCTTGGGCTTCAAGACTCCCTGCCTTTCCTTGGAAATTTGAAAGTTGATATTTTGTTCTGTCTGGTGGGCTGGAATTCTCCTCACTGTACTAGTTGTTGTGGTATTAATAAAACTCTTATCTGAAAGGCCTATTGGTCCTCACCTCTCTCTCAACCTCTCTCTTCCCAGCCCCACAACCCAAAAGCCTTTTTTTTCTCTTAGTGTAATTTCCCCCTCTCCTCCCCATTTGGCACAGAACCTCACCGTGTAGCTCAGGCTGGCTTCAAACTTGAGATTCTTCTATCTCCAACACCTGGATGCTGGGAGCACAGCACCTGGCTATTAGTGTAATTTCTTCCTCACATGTCTTTCATATTCCTTAACTACAAGCGTAGTTTTTGAAATATTTGGAATCAGCAAAGGGATAGATCTGAAATTCTCCTAGTCTCCCATATTATGATAAATACAAGCAAACTAAGTCACTACATAAGGTCTTTGTGTAAGATGAAAAGAACTAGAAAATTTAAATTTAAAGAGATTTTAAAATAGAGATATCTACACTTCTATTCTCACTCTAAAACTGTGAAAACAGCAAATAGTAGTTTACTAGGCGATGCATGGCCTTCACTGAGTTAGGCTGTGTTTCAAATAACTCTTCCATGGGGACCATTAGGTCTTTCAGCTATATAGGAATTAGGAAGAAAATGCAGCCATCACAGTGAGAGATAAATCCCAGTTCTTCTGATCATTTAGGATACCAACCATGGATGACACAGTTAACTCACGTGGCATTCATTCCTGGTGCCAGGATGCCATTAAAAATGGGTCATAATGGCCCTTCAGCAGACACACTTGGAGCAATTAGAGGTCTGAAAATATCTCTTTATATAACCAGAAATTAAGAAAAGCTCTGAAGTTATCTGGACCCCAGAACCCATTTCCTCTGTGTGATAGAAGTCCTTTGCAAATTCTCCTGTGTCTCAATGTGACTTAATTGAATGAGGTTCAAACCCCAAATCTCATGTAAGAACTGATCAAATTATAAGTTAGTTCAAAGTAAGGCAAGTTTAAAGTTCAGTCATGGGCTGAAGAGATGGCTCTGTGGGTAAGAAATACTTACTGTGCAAGCATGACAACCTGGGATCAAATCCTCAGCATCCACTTAAACGGCTGGATGTGGCCACCCAGGCAAGTGTATGCCCTGCAGTTTTGGAGGCAGGCAGGAGGATTGCCAGAGCCTGCTGGCTACTAACTTAGCTCCTGACTCAGAGAGCAGGACACAACTTCCTCCTCTGACTTCCACGCATGCACTTTAGCACCCCAAATCACATGCACATACACAGAAAAAGAAATTAAACATCAGAGAAATAAAAGAAAACAAAAATGTAAAGGGAAACTTCATTCAGTGGTCCTTCATAGTGCATTATACAGCAGACATTACATAAGATTTCCTTAATTTTAACTTTACACTCTTTCTTTAGATATGCCTCAAATCACACGTAGTTAAATACTTTCATATCTAACAATCTAGAACAACACTATATTTACCAATGATTCTCCCCCTTATATCGCTACTTACCTACTTTGTTGCAAATATAAATTGAATAGGTTCAACAGAACTAAACCAATTCAATTCTTTTTTCATAGATTTGATAGGCTGGAACTGTCGTTTTCTCAGCCACAATCTGCAGTTGATTGGGATCTACTGGCCTGCAGGAGCCTAGAGTGAAGAAGCCAAAGCATTTGTCAGGGTCATTGTTATGGTTCTCACAGTGTGGATTGGTGAGTAGAGAAGTTCTTTGCTTCATCTTAGCCTGTACATGATATGTAGGGAGAAAAATTAAATTAGTTTTTTTGTGCGTGCATGTCTTTTTTTTTTTAATTGCAGAATTAGATTTAAAAAAAAAGAAGCTGTGGTTCATGATCTCTCCATAAAACATACAAGTTTTCAGTTAGCAGGAAACACACGTGGACACTTCATATCCAAAAGGAAAGCTAATGCCCTGGAAACTCTCCTCCACCCCTTTCCCACGACCAGGCTATTTAGTGTCCATTTCTTCCCCTACTCTTTTCAATCTTTGTTTTCTATATTGTTGGATTCTGTTGACGTGTGGTGGTAGCTTTTGCATTTGTATCATTATGGAGATTATATGAAGGCGGAACACAGACTTGTAGATTGATTGCTAATGAATGCTGTGTATCATAGATGTGTCTGCATTTTTCCCAACAGGTGTTAAGGTGTTATCTTTAAAGTTTTAAAGTTGAATATATCACAATATTTCAAGGACAGAAAGCAAAATAGGCATCCATATTATCTAATAACACATTTAGTGTTCCTGACAAATTGATATCCTCATTTAAGAAGCTAGCAATAGTTCCGTATAATATTGTGGTTACTAGTATATGAGATAAAAAGACATTATTGTTGTTTATTGTATGGAAGGGAAATTTAAGTTATTGCTCAGCTTTTCTCAGAGAAGTGGTATCTAGCACAGCTGTCCCACTTAAAGAGATAAACCAGGGGTCTCTCATATATTTTAAACTTGAGTAATACTCTAAGGATATAGGAAATGTCTTTAAAGCATGCCTAGCTTATTTAGTTCTAGGGGATTCCATCTGTGAATTTTATTGCTGAAAGTTTGAAGACTGAGTGCCTAACAAACATTTCATCCAACCCATTTTTAAAGCCTTTACATTTTTGCTACACAAAGTACTCCTGACATAGAGTTTACAATCTGAATCTCAGCAGTTCCTCAGGGTGTGGCTCACCTGTGGTATGGAATGTTATAGATCATATGAATTTCAGAGGAAAGGTTCATTTCAGCTGTACAGTGAGAAATTAAATGAACTAACTCAGTTTTCCTTTTTTTCCCCCAAAGTACAGATCATACCTTAAAAAATGATAAAAAAATATCTTCTCGGTGCCTCTGCTGTGTTTAAGATTGCTGATTCCCTGGCCAGCAATGTCAGCAACAGAACAATTAAATTCTCATCATTTATCAAGTGGGGTTTAATCTTTTATTTGGGGGTGATGACCCACTTTCTAGCAGAAGTAAAACTGGACCTTTTAGTCAATTTTTGTTCATGTATCCATATCAATATACAAAAACTTCACTCATCATAGTGATAATAACATATTATTTTTGTTGAGCTGTTAAGAAGAAAGAAATAAATCTTTTAGAGTCATAGAAGTTGTTATTACACTGTAACACACATTGTAGGAAACATGTTTATTCAATTCAGCAAACACACAGAGGAGAGTTACTGTCTTCAAGGTACTCTGTTAGAGCCTGGACCTTTAAACAAATGGAGAAGATGGAGCTCCTGATCTCAAAGAGGCAATGTAGACTCACCCATGTTAAAAACACCAATGAGAGGGACCAGAAGCTCGTGTCTGTGCAGCATCCTCCATCCCAAGCTGCTTCGCTGGTGTTCTCTAGGGGATCCAGGTGCTTCATTTAAACTGTTGATGCTTGGAAAATGACCTGGAGAATTGCAGGCACTACATATTTCAGACAACTTTCTGTTACTGTAACAAACCACCCGAGTAAATCAAGTTACTAGAAAGAAGAATTAACTTTGGCTTATTTCAAAGGACTCAATCCATGTTTGCTTACCTGTCTGTTTCAGAGTCTGAGCTGCAGCAGTACATCATGGTAGGAACATACGGCAGGGGGAAACAGCTAGACTGATGATATCCAAGAAATAAATAGTGCTACAGAAAAAAAAGGGGGCCCAAAGGTAAACTATACCATTCAAGAGATGCCCTCAGTGGCATGTTCCAACCAGACCCCACCTTAAGTTTCTTCTACCTCTCAAAATCTTACTAAGCTCTGTATCACTGGGTCAATATATCAATGAAGTTAGATCTCTCATAGTTCAATCATGCCAGAAAGACCTTACTTCTAGACACTGTTATATTGCGGATTGAGGATTCAATTAGTTTTTCAGGCAACATTTGAGATTCAAATCATATCACCTCTTGAGAATGACATTTTGGTTGTTCATTCATGTTGACCAAAGACCAGAATGGTCATCCTTTATATGGTAACTGACAGACTGATTAAATCAACAAGGTAATATTTTCTTTCTAATCATCTTCAAACCTCTATGTGTATGTGGCATTTCCCTACCTGACCCACAAAGGTCCGAAAGCAGAGACAATATTGGATCTTTCCAAGATCTATATTCTCAAATCCAGTTCCATGTTCTGAGAGTGGCCATAATTTGAGTCAGCAGACAGGAGAAGGAAGGAGTATATTGACAGGAGGTAGCTGGCTTATGTGCACTAACTCACATGGGTCTGTCTACTTCTCTGGTAGTAATTCTGTTAAAACCATCTTACTATCACAGGTCATGACCTCTAGAGCATCTACAGATGTCAATGTGAAAGCAATACACAATCTTAGAACAAGGTTCAAAGAACAAGGGACCACTAAATGAGACAAAAGATAGAAAACATTCACAAGATTTCAGTGGGATGCTGAAAGGTCAGTAGAGGAAATAAATAAAGCAACGATTGAGAAGCACTTTCTATTTTATTCTGCCTTCTCGGACCAATGTTTTCCAGCCCTCCCTGTTTCTTTCCTGCCAATACCATTGACATATGTAACATTTATCCAAGTACAGAACAGCTGCCTATGAGGCTACAACTCCCCCACCTCCCACACTATGTCATCAAAAATGCATCTTATGTTCCCAAGGGAAGCTGAATTTGAAGAAAAGGAGAATATATGTGTCATGCCCACGGTTGTCCATGGGACACAGGGACATGAAGAGACCTGGAAATGCAGCATGCAGATGGTCAACCGGGCAGCATTAGAACTTAGGTCACTGTCATGGACAGCTGAGATCAGGCATGAGCTGATGATGGATATTTGCTTCAGTTACAGCACCTGTCTCAACACCGATCTATTTCAGTAGTTTCAGATAATAAAATATCTTTTGAATATGCCAGAAATATGCCTGGCTTTTCTTCTCATTATCCTTTACCTTGGGTCCCAGTGCAGTTAGAAGCTTCTCCTTTGACAGCTAGGGCTCAGGAGGTTAAAGAGAACAATTGAACTCTATCTCCTTCTCAGGATTTCTCACTATGCTGAAAAACTGTAGATGACTTTTCAGAGTTGATCAAATACAATCTTGGTGCAAAGTCACTGGAGTTGTAGGCTCAGCCTTTGGCACCGGTGGCATCTCTCTTCTTATGACAATGTTTCATGCAGAACATACCCATTGCATTTCCCATGCGTCTGATTCAACAGGAATTGAGAAGACTTTGTTGGGGAGAGCAGTGCAGAAATTTGGTATTAGACGTGATCCAAAAATCAATGTAGGAACGTGGGTTTGTTTCACAGGAACAATGCTCTCTACTATATGTTCTTCCAGGGGAGGCCCTGCTTTATAGATGTCTGAGCCCCTCGTGGGGTCTGATAGAATCCTTTATACAAAAAAGATGCAACAAATAATGCTATTAAAAATATGTGATTTTGAAGCAATCTTTTCTTACTTTGAAGAATGAGTTAAACCAGCAAAGTTTAGAAACACTGAAATACAAAGCTTATTTTTGTAAAATAAAAATCTCTTGCCTCTCCCAATTAGTTCCATCAGCATCTTTTAAAAATGTTTTTAAGGAGCTATTTGCTTAAAAATTCAGACTTGAACTTCCCTTCATAATTACAGTGACCTGTTTTTAAGAGATAAAAATGGAAATATTTACCAATTTGTACACTGAAAACTGACTTGATCAGTACATCAAACAAGCTGAGCACATAGACTGTCCTATACATCCTAGAATAAGATTATTAAAATAAGAAATGACTGTGCAATGTAAGAGGAAGAAGTTTTCATGTGCATTCGTTCTCAACGCCCAGAAATCATTATTTCTGAAATGATGCTGCTGTAAAACTGTTTCCACTCTTTTGCTATCTAATGCAGTTCGAATTCTTTGTATCTCTCAGAGTAATGTTCTGAGAACTCTTTTTATGTGTGTGTCTTTTTTTTTAATTGTTTATAGCACACTTCTTTGATGTGGTGGCAATGGTATCTCTCTCTGATATTTTGCTTTTCCTTTTCTCGATTTTCTTTTTTTTTTTGTTTTATTCTACCAGTTTTTCCAGAATAGTTGAGAGAGCTTCAGGTTAAAGCTGGAGCTTGGACACAGACTGCTCACAGGAAGAAGATGAGGGAGCAGTGGAGGCATCCTGTGCATGTGATCAGGCATATGCTAAATGACACATGTGTACACAGACATACACGCACACACACAAATGTACACACACAGACACGTACACAAATATGCAGAGAGAGACACATACATAAATATGTAAATGCACAAGATATACACACAATCACAGATGTACATACAAACATGCTTGCATAGACATACAGATACATACACACACACAGACATGTATAGGAACACATACAGACACACAAAGATACATTCACACAAAGACACATGCACACATATACAGATACCCAAAGATACACACAGATATACACACATACAGGGACAGATACACATACACAGAAACACACTCAGAGGCACAGGCATCCTGGCAAATGGCCTGCTTCATCTTCTCCATCTAACAGTAATTTGGGATTCCCCATCTGATGGGCACTCACACAATGATCTCTTTCATGCACATGGTGGTAATTTCACACTAAACACTTCAATTATTTATAAATGGATCCCAGAGACAGCGACTAGCAGCTGGGCTATAGAAGCAGCTCTAACTGAGGCGTGGCTGGTAGAGCCACATGCCACTTCAAACAGTGTTATTAATATGTATGGGACCTGATCAGCTAGTTTAGATGCAGGTCTTCTGCAGCCTGGGTGGAGCCTTCTGAGTCCCCCTCTTCTGCAGTCCTAAGCTGCTGCTTCTCTTTGTCAGACTTGGAGGCTAACCGAAGGTCAGGTCCCAGTGCTGAAGTGTGCCAGACTCATCCAAGCCGTAATGCCTTCTCTTTTTTTCCTTCACTCTTTGGAGTCAATTAAGAGTTAGCCCCGAGAGTGAGAAAGCTGGAAGCTCAAACTGCTGATCTTGGATTAAGATTTGGTTTTAACTTTTGACACAATGACATTTACTATTTAAATGGACATAAGTAATCTGGCGTGGGGGAACCATCAAACCAGATTAAGATGGGTATTCAGGTTAATGAGTTTTAAGAGAGAAATGGGAACAAACACACACACACACACACACACACACACACACACACGCACACGCACACGCACACGCACACGCACACGCACGCGCGCGCTTGCGCGCGCGCGCCATCATTGCCCTCAGAGGACACTGCTGCATACTCTGGGTCTCACTTCTGTCCCCAACATGTCTGTCCCCAACATGTCTCTCTTCTCAAGGAGAATACATTCTCTTACAGTCTAAAGCACGTGCCCTCCTGCTCCATCATCCCTCAGTGAAAGACCACAGGATATTGGCTCCTGAGAACTTTACAATTTCTCCAATCAAATACCAAGGTAGAAAAGTCTAAGTTCAGTGCTGGTTAATTGATGTTGATTCTTTTGAGACGATGATGTGAAGGTTAGTTTAGAGACTTCCACATTTCACGTTCCATGATGTCACTGTCCAGGGTGGGACAAGGGCTCCAAGCTGGCCACCCTGAATCTGTGAAGTGACAGCCAGTAGAGGGCAGCACGCCACAGGTTTTTTTTTTTTTTTTTTTTTTTTTTTTTTTTTTTTTAAACTGTAAATTGGAGGAAAGAACATTCCTGCAGGGGCTCTCCCTGCTTAGACAGTGGGTGAGCCAAAGGGCTGCTGTTCGTATCTTCTCATTAACACTGACTGACAGGGAATGCTCATAGCAAGAAATGAAGCTGTGTTGGTAAGAGAGCAATGTAGGTATATACTTTAACTTTGTGTATAGCTTCAATTCCTTATAGTAAGCAGGATTCCCCTTGCTATTTTTTTTCTGTCTTAGCCAAACATCATTTGACCTTTCTGATTTAGTTTTCTCATTATCATTTGTCCCTTTGGGCTTGGAGTGTGTGTGTGTGTGTGTGTGTGTGTGTGTGTGTCTGTGTCTGTGTCTGTGTCTGTGTGTCTGTGTATGGTTGCAAAATGTAAGCAGACTATTTTTTCCTTTTCCTAACAAATCCCTAATCCCCAAGGCTCCCATGACCCGGCAGTAGAGCAAAGATGGCTACTGTAGAAAGGACAGGTTGAAGTAGTTACGTACTAACGACCTTCATAATGACAGATCACTTGGTGTGTTATCTCATCTGTTAGCTGCAGACACCTCCTTTGCTGTGAGCTGCCAGGGAAAGGAGATTTGTGTAAATAATCCATAATTACAGTAGAGCGGATGAAGATTGATGGGTAAAAGGAAAGTTTCGTCCCTTGGGAGCAGAGAACTTCTCCTTTGACTTCTACTGATCAATGAGTAGTTAGCAGGTAAATAAATACAGACAGTGCTGCATGCCACACGATTAAAAAAGGTTCACTACCCAAGAATCTCTCTTAGTTGAGGAAAGACTGTCTCAGGAGTTAAAACGAATTCAGCAACTGAAAGGGTGGAGTGTGGAGCCCAGCTGGTGCCCCAGAACCCAAAGTGACCCAGGAGTACTCGTTCTACAGGCCAGTGGGCCGGAAACTGGAGTAATGACGTCATCCATTCAGTCTTTAAACAACCAAACCCAACGTCTTTCTCAATTTATATTTCCTCTGCTCTCCCAAGGGTCTACTTGGTGCTCAGGTGAAACTGAGTACAAACAATTCCAGAATGCTGAGTTGAAAATACAAAACATCTTTTATACACAGGAGGGAGAATGAAATCAAAGGAAACGTGGAGGTGGGTGCAGCTAATTAGCATATGGACAGTTTCCTCACAATGGGCAGAGTGAGGTCTTTGCTTTTTATTGTATGGGCTGGCATAAGAGATAAAAGTTGGGGAGATTAGATGGGATGCATAAGGACTGAGTATATAGCATCAGGGGAAATAGAAAAGGTCAAAGATAAATGCCATGCATAGTCTAAAGATGTCTGAAAGCTATGTCACAGAATTAACTTTCCGTCAAGCAATCTAACCGTTAGGGCCAGTGTTCTCATTTCCCTGACTTAACCTTGACACCATTTTTGACTCTCTTAAACACTAACTGCTTTGAAGTGAGCACTAAGGAACTTTACAAACAGTAGAGAACAAGTGTTCACAGGCATGTACACACATGCGCATACAGTTTGCCTCCTTGTAGCCTTCACTGGTCCTCTAGATCAATACCAGTACTTTTAACCCCCAATTTGCATAGCACATGAACTTAAAATAAGTCATGCCTTTCCATAGATCTGTGCTAACACTGCCATAATCCATCCACTGCAGCTCCCTGACTGGCCTGGGAAGCCTGTGTCTGAACACAAGCTCAGGAGTTCTGTAGTGATGCTGGTCTTGTGAGAAGTATGACTATCATACAAGCTGGTGATGGGTGACTCCAGAGCAGAAGAGAGGAAGGCAATGGTGGGCAGCTTACACATAGTAGACTTGATTCAGGCTTCTATCTGTAAAGCAAGCTACAGACTGGTGGCCACCTTGGATGACAGTGTATTAATGGCAGTCTGCAAGATACCAGTTAGAGATCAGACTTCAAATGAAAACGAAAGTTAGAGGCTATGGGTAATTACTTGTTTCAGAGATTCTTATACCTGTTTTCCTACTCAGTATTTGCTAAAATACAAACAAATGTTCTGAGCCTATGGGAAAACATCAACAAACCTGTTTATGACTTCTATGGGTGGCACTTTGGTGACTTCTTGTCCTCTGTAATACATACGATTCTCATTTCCCCTCCTATGTCTGGCTCAATCTTTCTCACTCATTGTGGTCTTATTGCCTGTTCACTTAACCTCCAGTGTAACTGGGTACTTACAAAGAATGACATTTCCTCCTAGGACTTTATTCCCCATGCTACACCCATTGGACTGAGAAGAGCCAGCTTTCTCTAAGGTCACTTTGTGAAATTGTGCAACATGTCTGGGGCGATTTGGATCATCTAGGTACTGGGAAGAAGAAATAGGTTTATTGGTACCAGAAGAAGTCAAGTCTGGTACCCAGACACACAACTTCCATGTGAAGGTCCTTGAGAGAAGGGGCTAGGAGTAACAGGAAGAGTGGTGGTGGGAATCAAAGAGGGACATTTGAATGAAAGTAACGAGGACATTCTTCTTCAAGGACTTTGAATGTATAGAGCAAGACATAAGACAAGACAGTTCTCAACGCACACTGAAGACCGTGTGTGTACCAAAGAAATGACCTCAAGATATGGGCAAGGGGACAAGCCTGAACAATGACTAAGATAAAACTCATGACTGTCCTAGGGAGCTGTTTTTGTCTCACCTACAATCCTTGCTGCTGTGACAATATCCCTAGCAAGAAGCAACTTAAGGGAGCGAAGGCTTATTTGGGTTTCTAGTTGGATAAGATATAGTCTATAATGGCAGAAGAAGCCTGGCAACGGGAACATGGTGCAGCTGGTCACATTGCATAGACAATCAGGAAGTAGAAGGTGGACAAGAATTAAGTCCATTCTATAGAGCCTCAAGGCCTGACCCCAGTGACTCACTTCCTTCAGGGAGGCTCCCTCCACGCTTCCACAGCCTTCCCAAACAATACCTACTGCTACTTCTCCCCCTCCTCCTCGTTCCCCAGGATCTGTTTCTACTTATTTCTTCAACTTGAATGAGAAGAAATATCACTAATGTCCAGAAATACTGTTCTAAACCTGTGGAGCAAGAACTGGCAAACATTTTATGTAAAGATATATGCAGTATTTTAGGCTTTGGGGATGATAGTGTTCATTCTGTAACTATTCAGCTCTGTAGTTATAGACCCAATGTGATGACAGATAATACATAAATGAATGGCCATGCTGTTTTGCAATAGATTTCTGTGAAAATAAGCAACCAAGTATAATTAGCTGACTACTACTGTAGAAGGTCAAGTCCTATATAAGCCCCAGAATAGAAGAAAGGATAGGGAACTCAATGTTCATTTTTGTGACAGGGGACTGAGAAATGAGCCTGCATGAGTTGGGGAACTAGATCTGAAATATTTGCCTAAGTCTAAGTGAGTCCTATGAAAACTTAATTCACAATTAAATATTACCTTTCATTCTTTTGTTAAAAGGATGCCATTGTGCAGAAAAATGGGGTACTTTACCAATGGGTCCAGGGAAACAGCATGGCTGACATAGAGGTCTTGGCTGTAAAAAGTATGGTTACCTTAGCCCTATCAAGGAGAAAAGGTTCCAGAAGTTGCAGAAAGCTGGACTCTGAAGGTGTTCCTTCAATGTAAAACCCAACTAATTTCAAATCAACAATGAGCTCTCAAGATTTGATTCCAGAAGTCCCATTACCACTAATGTTTTATCTCCTCTGTTATATGGTCTTGAAAGCCCTTCTCCAGTGGTGACTTCTTGCTATTTCTTATTTCCAAATGGAAGACATATGTAAGCCTCATGGCTGGAATTTTCAGTATTTGGGTATCTAGAGATATAATTTTTCACTTGAACTTTGAAAAAGAGAGACTATACGTATAAGAACTTAATAAATTATATGAACTATATTCAAACATGTTGAATGACCACAAATGATCAAAATCTAAGAGAATGAAGTTTTAAAAGTGTTCTGTAATTTTTTAATATCCTAGTTTGTGCACATGTAGATGTGCTCACAGGTAGGAAGGTGAGCTGCCTGAAATGCAAGCTTTTAGTCTTAATTAAATTAATAGCCACGTGGGACCCACCTCTTGCATTTGGCTGCCTTTGATCTTCCATTTTTATCTCCCCCCACCTTCCTTGCATTTCTCTGGTTTTTTCTAGAGACCACTATTTTCTCCTCATGTGGAAAGACTTCTGGATTCTGGTCAGTGTTTTTTTTCTAATATGCAAATTTGGGTCCTTCACCTTTCCTCTATATTTCTTGTTAAGTTGGCAATGACATCTAGAGACTGACTGATTCTAGGCATACTTACGCTTGTTTAGGTAAGAGACTCTGGGGCATAGTGAGTCTTTCCAACTGTTTTAAAGAATAACACATAACGCGAAGGATAAACAGGCTACAATCCACAACCCCGGAGCAGCTAGGTAAAGAGGAAGACCCTAAGAGACACATGCCCCAGAAAGGAGAAAGGGTTAAGATCTCCTGGGTAAACTGGGAGTGGGGAGTAGAGAGGAAGGAATGGGGGGGTGGGAACAGGAGGGTTGAGATGGCCAAGTTGAGGGAGGGACAGAGAGGGAGAGCAATGAAACAAACATCTTGACAGAGTGAGCCATTATGTAGTTAGGGAGAAATCTGGTGCTAGGGAAATCCCCAGGAACCCACAAAGAACCCATAAGACTCCTAGCAATGGTGGAGAGGGTGCTTGAACTAGCCTTTCTCTGTACTCAGATTGGTGACTACCCTAATTGTCATCATGGAACCTACATCCAGTGACTGATGGAAGCAGATGCAGAGACCCATAGCCAAGCATTGGCTGAGCTCCTGGAGTTGAGTTGAAGAGAGGAAGGAGGGACTATAGGAGCCAGGGGGGTCAAGATCATGATGGGAAAAACTGCAGAGACAACTGACCCAAGCTAATGGGAGCTCACGGGACTCTGGACTGACAGCTGAGGAGCCTGTATGGGCCTACACTAGGCCCTCTGAATGTGAGTGACAGTGTGTGGCTTGATCTGTTTGTGGGTCCCCTGGCAATGAGACCAGGAGTTAGCCCAGGTGCATGGACTGGGTTTTTAGAGCCCATTCCCTAGAGTGGGATGCCTTATTCAGCCT
This sequence comes from Peromyscus nudipes, assembly GCA_902168325.1. NCBI lineage: Eukaryota > Metazoa > Chordata > Mammalia > Rodentia > Cricetidae > Peromyscus > Peromyscus nudipes. The sequence continues at coordinate 22,677 of CABHPH010126328.1, read as the reverse complement.
TGATGAACGTGCGTGCTGGACAGGAAGGGGGTTAGGGGTTGGGGGAGGGGGGTGGTGGCGGCAGCGGGGGGGGGGGGGGGGGGGGGTGGGGGTAGTCCTGCCCCAGCTTGGTATGCCAGCCTGTGCTGAATACCCAAGGGAGGCCTTACCCCCATGAAAAGTGGATGAGGGTGGGACGGGAGGAGGGGAGGATGGAAGAAGGGGAGGGAGGGGGAACAGTGGTTGGTATGAAAGTGAAGAACATTTTAAATAAAAAATAAATAAAATAAAATAAAATAAAGAATAGCACATAAGGTCTGGTGCTGTCGCCTTTGCAGGGACGCCAGGGTGAATTAGTGGGTTCAGTTTATTCCAACTCATCCATTCAGCATCAAATTACCAATCAACATTTCTCCCAGTGGTTTTAATCTTTCTGACAACTGTTGTCTGAACTCATTATTTATTTTATGCCCCTAAGTCCTAACTTTTTGTGAATTTTAAAGAACATTCTCTCACAAGTTATTTGTAACACAGTTTGTGTGGCAAGGCAAATCTTTGATTTTCTTTATTAGCTTTCATAAGAAGTGAGTCATCTATCACTGTGACCAGTGTATTTTAAAACTTTTATTTTCACTAATTTATTTTTGTGTGTAGGCATATTCCTGTTTATTTGTGGACTGGTGTGCATGTATGTATGTGGAGGTCAAAAGGTCAGTCTTATGTTGTGTTCCTCAGACACACGGTCTCAGTGACCTAAGGCTTGCTGGTTAGGCTATGCTGGCTTGCCATCAGCCCCAAAGACTCACTTGTCCCCACTTCAACCTATGGCACTGGGACTGCAGGTGGACATAACTGCAGCAGCAAACTGTGTGTGTGTGTTCTGAAGGCCTAACTCAGGTTTTCATGCCAGCAAAACAGGCACTATACAGACTGAGACTTAATATTTTAATATCATGACAATATCCTAGAGCGGGGTAGTGTTGTGTATTTTTTGTCATTAGTTACTTTATTTGTTTGTTTTTACTTATTTTTGAAGCTGGATCTCAATGTTTTATGTAGCTAAAGATGACCTTAACCCTTGGATTCTTCTTCCTCCATTTCTTGAATACTGCGGTTACAGGCATGTGGTGCTGCCATGCCAAGTTCATGCATCTCCGGAGATAAAACTCAGGGTTTGCTTAAGTTAGATAAGCACCCTACCAAGTGAGTTGTACTCAGCGCAGTATCATAGACTTAAAAAAAATTACTATGAACAAAGAGATGTTAAAATAGTTTTACTTCAATGGGTTTTTTTTTTTTTCTCCTTTGCTCAGGTTAACCTGGCTTCCAATGGTGAGGGTTTTTAAAATAACTTCCTTGGTTTCTGGCTTACATTTGATATGTGAAGCTCATTTTGCATATTTCCTTTTCAATAAAATGAGATTTTTTTTTTCTTCTTCTTCTTCAAGGATCTCTGGTTCTTTGTAATGGAAAATGGGATTTAGACTCTTGAGCAAGAAGTACATCTTTCCTTCCTAGGATGTTCCTGCTTCTTGTGCTTCTCCGCACACAGAGCGAGGAAACAGAGTTTTGTGAAGGAAAAGCTCAGCTATTCGTATGGATAACTCTAATTATTTTTGAAGAAGACCTTTTTCAGCTGTGGGCGTGTGTCTGTTCACTTTATAAAAGAAGATGCTAGGCTTTGCAGAGATAGAGACTGTAGAGCCAAGAGGCAAACAGGGAGGGGGGACAGGAGCACTTGGGGTTGGAGAAGAGGAATGTGGGACTCAGAAGCCTCAGAAGAAAACTGCCCTGCTCCAGCATGGAAGGCCAGGAAGAGCTTCCCAATAAGCCAGTGGGAGCGTTCCTTACTCTTTCCAGTGCTATTTTAATATTGACCGATGTACTGATGCAGTCTGGGATGCAGGTTGCAGTGAGTCACAAGACCACCTGCCGGAGTACAAGCTGTTTCAATACCGGCAGCTGTGTGGCAAAATAGGATGATGCTGTGCCTTTGCTCTCCAGCTTAATAGTTATTTATTTCATTTTTATTTAGCGTGTGTGTGTGTGTGTGTGTGTGTGTGTGTGTGTGTGTGTGTGTGCGCGCGCGCGCGCGCGGTGTAGACCAGAAATCAAAGTCAGATGTCTTTTTCAATCACTCTTTACCTAACTTTTTGTGACAAAGTTGTTTCTTACTGAATTCAGAGCTTGCCAGTTTGCTTAGGTTGGGTGGCCAGCAAGCTGCAGAGATCCGCCTGTCTCTGCCTCCCCAGTGCTGGGATTATAGGTGTGCACTGCCTCGTCTGAGTTTTGAAGTGAATAGTAGGCATCTCAGCTTGGGCTCTCATGCTTACCCAGCAAACACATCACCTACCGAGCCATTTTCGTAGCCTTCTCTCTGCTTTCCAGGTGTAATCATGAGGTCCTGGAAAATTAGTTTTTACTGAGGGTCCAACAGCATACATTAAATTTACTAGCATTTCCCATCTTATTTAATGCTACTTCTAAAGTTCATCTCACTAAATCTGTCTCAATTTAATTCTCTTTCCTAAAGTATCCTTAGTATTTCTTAAACTGAGTCTACAAGTGATATCACCACTTTGCTTTCATTCTTAAAATTTATTTATCTAGGTATAACATTCTATATTTTTTCATTAGCAAGAAGACACCTTCTTCTGGCCTTTGTTATTGCTAATGATAAATCACATGCCTATATAGTTATTCTTCTGTAGGTGGTGACTTTTTCTTTTCTTTTGGCATACTTCCAATTTTTTCTGGTCCATTGTTTGCATGATTCACCAATATTTGCTTTTAATAATTTCTATTTATCCTTGGTACTCTTAATTTATAAATGTATGTATGTATGTTGGCATTCTAATGAATCTATGATTGCTATTTTTTAAGTCTCTTTCAGGTATTTTTAAATGAAACATTTCTCCTTAGAGGTTATAGCTACTTCAAAATTGTACTATTATAATATTCTTACTGCTACCAAGCCTTAGAAATAATTTCTTTTCTGTGTATTGACACATGAGTTTGAAAGAAAGAAAAATCTCAAGATGGCCAAAATAGTAAAACCTCTGAAAACCAGAGAGGTAAGTATGTGAGCCAAACCCACAGTGCTCTCAAGGGTGTGGAATGGTGGGAAATGCTCTGATCGTTGAGATGGCAGGAGATATGGCCATGCTTCACACAGGAAACAACGGGCTGGAACAAAGGTAAGACCAGCCAGAGACACAGGAAAGTACGATAAAGAAGAGGAGAAAATGAAACTAAAGAAGAGAGTGCTAAGAAGCTCTAAACTTAAGGACATGCCTAAAATACAGAAGTGATCTTGTAGAAGGAAACAGAAATGTCACAACCGGACTGTACCAATGGTTGATACAGGGTTACCATCAGGTCCATGTCCAGTGAACTTCTTCCTGTCACTTGAGACAACTAAGCAGAAACAGATAATTAAGCAACACACATTAATAGTATTACCAAAGAGAAGATATCCTACTAGACTGGCACATCATATTCTGATACAATTACACTGGCTTCGTGCTTCCGAATATTAACAAAATCATTGATCTTGTCTTAGTCACAAAATCAGTTCTTACTATGAACATTGAGTAACTGGGGAAGTCGGGTACATACGGAAGTCTGGCTACTGATTGATTCTTTATTATCCTGAGCATTGTGAGAAGAAGCAGATAAATGAGCAGCCCCTGAGCTGCTTAGTCCCCTTCAAAGGCATGTCCCCAAATGAGTTAAAGCTGTGTCATCATGCTTCACCTTCTAAAGATTCCACACCTCCTTCAGAACCACAGTTCATCATGGGGACACTTGGGGACATCCAAGATCCAGACAGTAGCTTGGCTTCTAGGTTTCAGCACCTCCCCACCCTCTATGTCTGTTGGATATCTGCTCTGTTTTTCTTTGAGCTTATTTCTGTCATGAAAAGAAATTTATTATAATTATCCCCAAGAGTCATATTTGTATGTGTGTCATATCTCTATAAAAGCAGATTCTCAAAAGCTGAAAAATTACATTGGAAAGTTGTACCTACATAAAAGTTCCATTCCATTACATCAAAGTCTATGTCCTTAGAAAACGGCACATTTTTCAAATTCTTAAATTTTGTGCTTTGGTGTCCCCAGTTGTCTTCAGAGTCTCATTTATTTGACGATATGAATCTTTTTTAAATAAAAAATTAGGTAGCTAATCTGTTAACCTACAGTCTTTATAGTTTTCAAATGTTTGTTGAAACTATTAAACAAAATTACAAAAAGGAAAACATATTTTATGACTCTGTGTCTGTTTCTTTCTTTCTGTATTTAGAACGACACCTCAATTTGTTACCCAAGATGGCTTCAAACTTCCAATCCTCCTGCCTCTGTCTTCTAAATGCTGGGGCTACTGATGAAATGAATTACAAATTAAATGCATATTATTTATTAGTGTTTACATAATCATATTTAAGCAAAATTTCCGGATGAATCAGTACAACATTTTGAGTCCCAGGCATCCACCACATCTATGGTTCCCTCCTGTTCTAATGCAGGTCTAACAAAAGCTGCATGCAGACTCCTCTTGTTTGAAGAAGCGCAGCATTAACTTTTTTTTTTTTCATTGTATCAGGTTTCAGTTGACTGCTTAGAATAAGGAAACTGTCCTATAACCTGATTCTTTTCTCACTGCAGAACTCAGTTCCTAAGTCAACAGGAAGCTCATAGTCCTAGGCGGGGAATTGCCACTAGGATATCTTTAGAAAGAGTTTAGGGAATCAGGGGTTGGGGATCTCAGGTTAATGAGGCTTAGATGATTTCTGATTAAAGCAGGCTTACCTATGACTATGACTCTGTCTATTAGCAACCAAAATTTCCTTGGGAAATACCCAAGACATTTCAATCTGCAAGAAACCTGCTGCTTTCCCAAATATCTGAGCTCTCTTTTACTTTGGGGCAAAGGAAGGAGGAGGGAGCTTCTCTGGGCTGTTGCCACCCATTATGAGTAACCTGGGGGCTTGAGTGAATGGAATCAGGAACTGCTCAGTTCTAGTACTGTTGCAACTGAGAAAGAACAGATAGAGCCAAATTAAACTTCATTCTTTAGAGTGTGCAGATTTTCTTCCCAAGTCCCATTTCCATGCTTTTTTTTTTTAATATAACCCCAGCATATCTGTGAGCATGCAGCTAATGCTTACAGATCCAAGACATGGTGAGGTAACTGCCATTGTTGGCTAAAATGAGAAACTTGGAACCACTGACTATGAGGGGCCCCTGGTCACCTTTGTGATCTTTCTCTTCACAGCAAACCAAAGGCAGGTTCAAGGCTGGCAGTAACCAAACTGAGAAAAGATGGATAAAATTGTATATTTCCCATATTTATATTTCAATATATTTCTGTGCTTAAATTAACACTGATTTGGAAAGATAGTCTGCTGAGAGAGATCCTTTTTTGTAACTCTTTTGTGCCACATGGTGTCCAGAGCAAGGGCGCCTGTGAACAGACTTGCTCTGATGATGACTTTGCAGTACTTGTTCATTATAGAACCAGTTCTGAGGTCCAAGAAGTATCTACAATTTGCTACCCATAATGCAAGGCTAACCCTGAAGAAGCTGACTCTCCCATCACTGTTTCCATTTTATGATGTCAAGTTTTGTCGATCCATGAAAAATTAAAAGTGAAAATTCATTTCAACTGTATCAGAATGCTCAATGAAAAACCAAGAGAAGATGGGTTTGCTAGTTAGGCTGTAAATGTGGAATCCAAACACCGCAAAAGGAAGCAAGAGGAAAAATATAGAAAATAAGTTTCATAAGATTGTTGATTGTAAATTTTTTAAGATAAATAGATGGTTCTTTTCCTTTTTGAATTAAATTTTTGTTATGTTTATTAGTGTGTGTGTGTGCATAAGTGTGTATATGTGCACACAGACAGACAGACAGACAGACAGACACACACACACACAAAGACACACACGTGGAACACACCAATCTCAAGGCATCGCACAGGACAGAGGACATCCTCACCTGCATCCTTAGCACCTGCTGAGTCACCTCACTGGCTCAGAGGGAAACCTCAATGCCTCTTTTCTTTCCCTTTCTGTTGGAATGCATGCAAATAAGTTTGCATGAAACAGGATGATGCATTTTGTGTTGTCCAAAGGAAGACAAGTGCCCACAAAGGAAGACACTGCTTTTTTCAGTCACGATGCTCTAATCATGGTTCTGTAGCATATTTCCAGAGGTGGGAGATAAGTTAACAAATGACCTGTCTCCCCGAACGCTCCCCCCATGCTGAGGGACTGAGCCCAGGGCCTCACACATGCTAGGCTCCTCTACCACTGAGATATATGCCCAGCCTAAATGACCTTTGAAATTGCAGAAAACTCTGAAATTCTACAGAACTGTGAAGTATCTTGGTATTTTATTACTATCAAGAGGGAAAAGAGAGAGAACTAAACTTTAAGCTCTATTCTAAGTGACAGCTGCTTTCCACAGGATATGGAAGCACAGAGTTACCTGCACTTAGTGCTGGCAATTCTTTTTTTTTTCATTCTTATTTATTTTTTTATTTGTCTGTTTATTTTTTTCTATTATCAGCTTGATACAGCACAAATTCTTATCCTAATAGTGAAATGTTTCACTGAGGCTTGCCCAGTGATTGAGTAATACCAAAACTTATTATAAGCCACAGTCATCCTAGGGTTCCCCCTGCTATGTAGCCTCCCTGGTTCTGTGGGTTGCAGTCTGATTGTTCTTTCCTTTATATCTAGTATCCACTTATGAGTGAATACATACCATGTTTGTCCTTCTGGGTGTGGTGGTATTGTATTCCCCAAAATATTGTGCACCCTAATAAATTTATCTGGGGTCAGAGAACAGACAGCCACTAGATACAGAGGCTAGAAAATGTTGGCACTCACACCTTTAATCCTAGCATTCCAGAGGCAGAAATCCATCTGGGATCTCTGTGAGTTCAAGGCCACATTGGAAACAGCCAGGCATGGTGACACACGCCTTTAATCCCAGAAAGCAAGCCTTTAATCCCAGGGAGTGATGGCAGATAGCAGAAAGATATATAAGGCTTGAAGACCAGGAACTAGAAGCATCTGGCTGGTTAAGCTTTCAGGCTTCTAGCAGCACAGTTCAGCTGAGAGCCATTCGGATATGAGGACACAGAGGCTTCCAGTCTGAGGAAACAAGACCAGCTGAGGATCTGGCGAGGTGAGGTAGCTGTGGCTTGTTCTGGTTCTCTGATCTTCCAATTCACCCCAATACCTGGCTCAGGTTTGATTTTATTAATAAGACCATCTAAGATTCCTGCTACACCTGGGTTTGGGTTACCTCACTCAGGATGATATTTTCTAGTTCCATCCATTTACCTGCAAATTTCATGCTGTCATTGTTTTTCTCTGCTGAGTAGTACTCCATTGTGTAAATGTACCACATTTTCTTAATTCATTCTTCAGTTGACAGGCATCTAGGTTGTTTCCAGGTTCTGGCTATTATAAATAGTGCTGCTATGAACATAGTTGAACATGTATCTTTGTGGTATGATTGAGCATTCCTTGAGTATATGCTCAAGAGTGATATGGCTGGGTCTTGAGGTAGATCAATTCTCAATTTTCTGAGAAACTGCCATACTGATATCCACAGTGGTTGTACAAGTTTGCACTCCCACTGACAGTGGAGGAGTGTTCCCTTTGCTCTGCATCCTCTCCAACATAAGCTGTCATTGGTGTTTTTGATCATAGCCATTCTGACAGGTGTAAGGTGGTATCTCAGAGTCGTTTTGATCTGCATTTCTCTGATGATTAAGGATGTTGGGCATTTCTTTAAATGTCTTTCAGCCATTTGAGATTCTTCTTTTGAGAATTCTCTGTTTAGCTCTTTGCCCATTTTTTAATTGGATTGTTCAGTATTTTGATGTCTAGTTTCTTGAGTTCTTTATGTACTTTGGAGATCAGTCCTCTGTCAGATGTGGGGTTAGTGAAGATCTTTTCCCGTTCTGTAGGCTGTCTTTTTTGCTTATTGACCGTGTCTTTTGCCCTACAAAAGCTTCTCAGTTTCAAGAGGTCCCATTTATTAATTGTTGTTCTCAGTGTCTGGGCTGCTGGTGTTTTATTTAGGAAGTGGTCTCCTGTGCCAATGCGTTCAAGAGTACTTCCTACTTTCTCTTCTATCAAACTTTCACTGTTTGCAGATGACATGATAGTATATGTAAGTGACCCCAAAAACTCTACCAGGGAACTCCTACAGATGATAAACTCCTTCAGTAAAGTAGCAGGATACAAGACCAAATCAAAAAAATCAGTAGCCCTCCTATATACAAATGATAAAAGGGCTGAGAAAGAAGTCAGAGAAATATCACCCTTTACAATAGCCACAAATAATATAAAATACCTTGGGATAACACTAACTAAACAAGTGAAGGACCTGTTTGATAAGAACTTTAAATCTCTAAAGAAAGAAATTGAAGATATCAGAAAATGGAAGGATGCTCATGGACAGGTAGGATTAACATAGAAAAAATGGCAAACGTACCAAAAGCAATCTACAGATTCAATGCAATCCCCATCAAAATCCCAACACAATTCTTCACAGACTTGGAAAGAATAATACTCAACTTCATATGTAAAAACAAAAGACCCAGGATAGCTAAAAGAATTCTGTATAATAAAGCAACCTCTGGAGGCATCACCATCCCTGACCTCAAGCTCTACTATAGAGCTATAGTAATAAAAACAGCTTGGTACTGGTATAAAAACCGACATACAGACCAATGGAATCAAATTGAAGACCCTGATGTTAATCCATACACATAGGAACACCTGATTTTTGACAAAGAAACCAAAAGTATATAATGGAAAAAAGAAAGTATCTTCAACAAATGGTGCTGGCATAACTGGATGTCAATATGTAAAAGATTGCAAATAGATCCATATCTGTCACCATGCACAAAACTCAAGTCCAAGTGCATCAAAGACCTCAACATAAATCCAGTTACACTGAACTTGATAGAAGTGCTGGCAATTCTGATGCAGCTTGAAATGAACAGCAGCAGAGACCTCCTAAGCATTGGGAACACCCACCTGTACCGAGTTGCTTGACTCCCCTGCTGGGGATGCCTTTCCGTATGCTGTGAGTGTGTTGCTCCGATCGATTGATAAATAAAATGCTGATTGGCCAGTAGCCAGGCAGGAAGTATAGTGTAGGAGGGATAAGTAGAGAGGAGAATTCTGGGAAGTGGAAGGTTGAGTCAGGAGGCGCTGCCAGCCACCGCCGCCATGAGAAGCAAGATGTGAAGGCAGAACTGTGAAAAGGTACCAAGCCACATGGCTAAACTTAAATAAGAATTATGGATTAATTTAAGTGTAAGAGCTAGCTAGCGAAAGGCTTGAGCCATGGCCATGCAGTTACAATTAATATTAAGCCTCAGTGTGATTATTTTATAAATAAGCCATGGGACTGCAGGAGCCAGGAAAAACTTCTGGCTACACTCCCCCATCTGTTCTCTTCATGGATGGAGACACACACAGAGGGGTATGTTTTCTGGCCATGGCAAACAGCTAGTGCATGGAGAGTTTCATAGGGATGAACAGAGTATCCACTATAATGCATTGGGTTTTCCTGTCTACAAGAGCTACATAAAGAAATCCACCTGCCTGGTTCTGAGCTTTTTTTCTCACCTTTATATTGAAAATGAACCATAGCCACCCAATCTGCCTCGAAGACATTGAAAATAAGTAAACAAAATCAGGAAAGAAACAATTGTTTAGTGCATCTTATTTTATTTTATCATTGAGACTGAGATTTACTTGGTAGCCCAGGCTGGGCTAAAACTTAAGGATATCCTCCTGCCTCAGATTTCCAAATGCTAGAATCACAGGCATGGGCCAGGTAGGTGCACCTTTTTTTTTAATATTATAATTTGAGTTGGGTGGTACATTTGGGACATAGAGGCAGGCAAATCTCTGGGAGATAGAGACCAACGTTGTCTACAGAGCAAGTTCCAGGACAACCAAGGCTGTTACATAGAGCAACCCTATCTTGAAAAACCACACACACACACACACACACACACACACACACACACACACACACAGAGAGAGAGAGAGAGAGAGATTATAATTTTATTACAACATTTCTCCCTCTCCTTTTCTCCCTCCAGACTCTGCTATATACCCCTCTCTACTCTCCTTCAAATTTACAGCCTCTTTTTTTCACTAACTGTATTGCATGCATTTATCTATGTGTATATATTCCTAAATATAACCCTTTCAGTCTGTATGTTACTCCCTGAAAGCCTGAATATAGGTACAGCTTTAAAATTTTTAGTGTGATGCCTGTGTGTGTGTGGGGGGGAGGGTTATGAACATTATATACTGTAACAATAGTAATTGATACTTCATTACAGAATTCAGAGTTCAAAGACATTTCATTCAAAATCTTAAAATTTTTATTTAAGTGTATTTGCTAGGTTTGTAGAAATTAAATAAAAATTCCCCAAATAAAGAATAGAAGCACAATTTTTTGAAAGTCATAGTTTTATAATGATTATGATTATATAATATTTTTCTGTTTTGTGTATTATATAAATTTTAAAATAGTTTAATTATGGCATTTATAATTGAACATTTTCTACAGTGAATGTAACATTCATAATTTATTGAAACTATAATTTTAATGGCCATACATGATCTTATAACTCTATCAAAGAGATCACTATTTACTGATGATATGTATTTTTTAAGTCCAGTAACCAGCTGTTAAAAACAATGACATCATGAAATTTGCAGACAAATGGAACTAGAAAAAAACATCTTGAGTTAGGTAAGCCAGAACCAGAAAGAAAAACATGGTATGTACTCACTTAGAAGTGGATATTAGCTGTAGAATAAAGGATAATCATACTATGATCCACAGACCAGAGAAGCTGAGTAACTAGGAGGGTACAAGTTGGGATACTCATATCTCCCTGCGAACGGGAAATAGAAGAGATTTCGTGAGTGGACTGGATGGATAGGGATGGGAACATGAACGGTTGGGGTCGGGTGGAGGGAAACCATACTGAAAGAGATGACTGGAAAGGGGGGCCATTTCAAGGTCAGGTAAAACCCTGGTGTAAGGGAAGCTCCCAGGTATCTACAAGGATGACTCCAGCTAAGACTCTTAGCAATAGTAGATTTGTAGCCTGAACTGGCCATCTCCTGTGACTAGGCAAGACTTCCAGTGGAGGGACTGGGACACCAACCCAGCCACACTACATTCAGCCTATAGTCTGTCCTGCCTAGGGGATGCGCTGGGGTAAGGGTGCCATAGAGATTGAAGGAGTGGCCAGGCAATGACTGGTCCAGCCTAAGACCAATGCCATGAGAGTAAAACTACCCCTGACATTGCCTGGATTCACAGGCTAGATGGCCCAGAGACCTAGGATAGAACTAAACATTACCGGAGAAAAGAATATCAATATAATGATGTCTAATTATATTTTTCTATATTCATAGATTGATGCTTAGCACAATCGTCATCAGAGAGGGTTCATCCAGCAAATGATGGAAACAGAGACAGAGACCCACAGTAAACAATAGGTTGAGCTAGGGGAATCCTTCTGAAGACAGGGAGGAAAGATTGTAGGAACCATAGGGGTCAAGGACATCACAAGAAAACCCATAGAATCAACTAACCTGGGTTCATAGGAGCTCACAGAGTCTAAATGGACAACAGGGAGCCTGCATGGGACTGACCTAGGCCATCTGCATATATGGTACTGTTATGTGAATGGTAGAGGGTCTTTTAATAAAAAAACCTAGTACCTGATATTGGGGTAAATGCTGAAGGATCACAGAGACAAAGGAATAAGCCACAGCTACCACTTCTTATTTCACCAACTCCTCAGTCTGAAAAAAACCTCTAGCTCCTGACTCCTTGAGCCTTATATACTTTTCTCCACCCAACCATCACTTTCTGGGATTAAAGGTGTGTGCCACCAATGTCTGCCTCTGTTTCTCTCCTAGACTGAGTCAATCTCATGTAGTCCAGGGTGGCTTTGAACTCATAGAGATCCAGATGGGACTCTGTGTCCTGAAGGCTAGGATTAAAGGTGTGTGCCACCACTGTCTGGCCTCTATGTTTAATCTAGTGGCTTGTTCTGTTCTCTGATCTTCAGTCAAATTTTATTAGTGTACACAATGTATCACCACATGGGACAGTTGTATAGTTTGGTCTTCTTGTGAAACTCCTAACAGTGGGGCCAGGGCTGTCTCTGACCCTGATGCCTGGTTTTGGGGCCCTTTCCTCCTACTGAATTGCTTTGTCTAGTCTTGATATGAGGGGAGGTACTTAGTCTTACTGCAACTTTACATGCTATGCTTTGTTGATATCCACAGGAGGCCTGCCCTTTTCTGAACAGGAACAGAAACAAAGAAGGAGAAGTGGATTGTGGTGGGGCAGAGGGTGGGTGAGGGGAGAGACTTGGAGGAGAAGAGGTAGGAGAAACTTCATTTGGGATGTAAAATAAATAAATAAAAATTTAAAAGTTGGAAAAAATGTGGAGTAACATTAATTGTGTAATTTCTTTGTGTCAGAAGTATTCTAGTTAAGCAGGTACTATTTTGATTCTATTAACAGCCAAGCAAACAGGGTGTAAGGCAAAGACTAGCTTCAAGCCAACCACTATAAAATGTGCTTTCTGAAGCTCTTGGATAAACTCAGAAGACAGGATCGCCCAAATGGCCTGTTGTCATACCAAGCCTAAACTGAACGACAATGGGAAGACTGCAAAGGCTCAGAACTCTCCTGTCTCCTGTCCACTTTCAAACAGAGCCCCCATCACAAGTATTTTGCCTCACATCCAGAAAAAAAGACAGAGTGATCAGTCTGAACAAACAGGCCTTAGTGAAGTCACCTGCTTACTACTATAGGTTATACCTGTCTGAACAACCGCAGCGCTAATGTACTTTGAAATTATCTATCTATCTATCTATCTATCTATCTATCTATCTATCTATCTATCTATCCATCTATCTATATCTGTTATTTATCTATCATCTATCTATTATTTATTTTGTGTGTGTGTGTGTGTGTGTGTGTGTGTGTAGAAGTCAGAAGACAACTTGCATGTGTGTGAGTTGATTCTCTCCTACTATGTGGCTCTCTGGGATTGAATTCAGGTCATCAGCATTGACAGCAAGCACGCTTTTCCTGCTTAGCTATCTCATCAAGCCAATTGCAATTCTAAACAACTGCCTATTTTTCATCAGACTTAAACCTAAAAATACATACTTTTTCTCTGTACTCTTGGGTCTTCCTTTCTGGAAGTCCCATATTGTATAAAACCACATTAAAAATCATTATGCTTTTCTCATATTTATTGGTTGTATGACTGTTAACTAAAACCCTTGTGGGAGGTAAAGGTAGTATGCAGCCCATGTCTGTTGTGATAAAGCAACATTTCACAGTGAACATTTGTTTGAGTGTACATACCATAGTGTTTTAGGGTTCAGAGAGACTGAACACAGCTTTATTTTTCTTCAGTGGCAGCTTTCTTTAAAATTTTGTCTGAGATAGATTAAAAAAAAAAAACAGATTCCAAGAGAACAAGGGATTTCTTTGCTGAATCAAATGAACATGTATGAAGACTAAGGATTTCTCCAAGCAGCGTTTGCATGTAGAATTCAGCAGAGGTGGGATCTCTCTATGGTATGGAACCTGACTGAAGTGTAGGACCTTCACTGACTCTATGTGCCCAAGTAAGAGAGTCCCTGTCGATGTTGCCACAGTGTTTGTTCTTGTGAAGTACTGAGTGCTTTAATTGTAATACAGAAATGAGGGCCGGAAGTCCAAACAGAAAACAAACAAAAGCATGTAGTCCCAGTAGGCTTATAAAAGTACCTTTTATAAAACATAGGACATTTAGTTAATTTAAATGATCACATCTGTGATTCCAAATACATCTGGCCTTGTAGAAAACAGCTGGGTCCAGAAGCCAGGCTGGTGAAGGCTGAGTACATTGTAGCAGGGAGATAATTGGTCTCAGAAGGAAAAGGTTTCAAGTGCTCAGCTATTCAACAGTATTTCAAAGGGTGTCTCTAGAGGAACATTGATCTTGACACACCACTCTTTTTTTGTGTGTGGTGTCCTCTGACTGTGTTCGGAGACAATGACAGTTATCAGGGGAGCTGGGGAGAAAGGCTCCCAGAGCTCACAGGAGATGCATTCCTGTGTAGCTGGACTCTAAGTCAATCAACATGTGGACTCTTTGGGTCCCTGTCTTCAAAGCAAGCTTTGACTCTGAGCTGAGAAGGAAGACCATTTGAAGAGGCATCAAATGGCTTAGGGAAAGGGTGAACATCCCAGCAACTCCTTTGTGCTAAGGGCTTCCAATCCAAGGGTTTAGAAGCCTTAGGAAATAGAGGAAATACAGTCAACATTGGATTGTCAATGTTCGGAGTGGGTTTTGTGTAGTGAAAAGATTATGCAGAGGTAACTCCCATTTGAAGTGTTAACATTCAATTTCACACACACATTTACAACCAGAGTTGCCTTTTAAACATATAAATCGGTTTCCTAAGTATAGAGTTGGCAAGTTTTTGTAAGGCCTTCATTGTGTTTGGTCCCATTCCTACTCTTGGATTTAACTTCCTTTAAATGTTTGAAGCTGTAATTGTAACTTTCATATGACTGATGGACTTCCTTCCTAAAGGGTGTGTCTGGTTTGGCAAATTTTTCTCAAGATCTTCAGAAACTCTAATAAGTCTATTGAATTTACTTTATGAATAAACAAGGCTCTAGGTTCCTTTATATCAGTGGTTCTCCAACTGTGGACCTTAAACCAGCACCATCATCATAGTCATTATCTAAAATTTAGTAGAAATGTAAGTGACTGACTCTACCCAGACCCCTAGGATGGGGAAGGAGATAGGACCAGTACAGTTGTGCTGTGGCCAGGATGTCCATGGAGGTTAGCACACCAAATATCCCACACTTCCATGCAACTTGCAAAATTTCAAGTTGATGTCATAAGCCTCATCCAATCCTTCAGTTGCATTTTCAGTTTTGGAGGCAAAACTATTCTCTGTATAGTCCTGACTGTCCTGGAACTCACTCTGTAGAACAAGCTGAACTTGAACTCAGAGATCTGCCTGCCTCTGCCTCCTGAATCCTGGGATTAAAGGTGGTCGCCACCACTACCACCTGGCTCAGTTTGTCTTTTCAAAAACAAAAAACAAAAACATAGGACATATGTATTAGACAATGGCAATTGGTCATCAATACCTAAATAATTCCATATATATGGACTATTGAATATATGAATGCATAATTAATGTTTTTCTAAGGGAATTTGTGCTCTAAAAAACAATTATGACGTTGCTTATCAAGGTAATTCAACTTTGAAATACTTCTTTAACTCTAGAAGTTTATTAATCAAGTAATAATTTATTAAGTATTAGGTCTGAATCATATGACCCTAAATTTAACAAGGGGTATGATTATCCTAGTCTACCATCTTGGGTGTGTGAAGTCCCATCCCTTAATTTACCATGGAAATTAGAGTTCACACTCTTTACTCAAATAAACCACTTGCCTGACTTGGTTAGTTAGTTTATTATTCTATTCTTTTCTCACTTTTCCTGTCAGGAGGCCATTTGAGTTTCATATTTAAGTCCCAGTCAGTTGGATTAAGACAAAGCTGTTTGACTCTATAAAGTTTATTCCTCTAACATTGACAGGAGAGATCCTGTAAACATGCATGCCTTCTGTGGTCAGTGAATCACAAACACTTGCTTTGTGCTTTCATCCCACTGCCCCGTCAGTCAAATGGAGACGTGCTTGCCTGTGTAACATACGACACACTCAAGCACTGCTGATTGCCCCAGAAGTTTGTTTAGGTCACTAAGCGACATATTTGTACATAAGGAAGGACAAAATAACTTTCTGTAAAAAAATAACCTTCGTTTGGAAATAAAACCACAAGCAAATAAAAGACTAAGTTTGTTTGTCTCATTATTGATGACTTGAAAACAAAGCATGTGCAGCCAGAGTGAAGCAGGAAGGATGCACAGACCACAGCATGTGACGTCGATGCGGGGACAGTAGGCAGACCTGACAGCGTCAGTGCTGACTCGCCGTGAAGACTGGTTTGAAACGGCTTTCCCGTGAAGGACTGCAGGCCAGCTCTGGCTAGGTGAAGCTATGTCCTTTTCCTATTTATGTAAACAAACTGCGTGCCAGCACATTCACGGTCCCCTACTCTGGGGTCTTGCCTAGTTTAGTCTAGTTTTTGTGTCCTGTGGCTGTGATAAAACGCCCTGACAAAAGCAACTCAGAGGAGAAAGGGCTGATTTGGGCTCACAGTTCAAGATGCTGTCTGTCATGGCAGAAAGGCAAGTCAGCAGTGGCCGGAAGCAGACGTCATATCCCCTTCCTTTCACTGTCTATACAGTCCAGGATCCAGCCAGGGGCGGGTGCCACCTGCAATGGGCGGCTCTTCCCACTTTAATCAATGTAAGGCACATCTTCCTCAGGCCCGTCCGGAGGGCTACCTCACCAATTGGATACTTGTTTTAACCATGACAGGCGTCTTCCACCTTGGTTGTTGCGATGGTCCCTGGCTAGCCTTTCTTCATTGACCTTCTCCATGGTGATGCCATGTGTCCTCTCTATCCCTGTCTATAGGTTCCAGAATTATCCACAACACCCTAAATCAGATCATGTCATTCTTGGCACTAAAATCGATGGCTTCTTCTCATTGTATTCTAAGCAAGAGACACCATTGTTCATTGGTCCTCGGGGCCTGCATATTGTAATCTTTGTGTTTTTTTCTAGTCTCCCTGGCTTTGTGTAGTTTGCTTCTAAGCCTTCAAATCTGTAATGTTCTCTGGTTGGTGCACTCCTGGGAGTCACATGACTTCCTAATTCACCTCTGAGACCTTGCTTGAGGATGAAGCCTCTTCCCATCTGCCCATTTAAATGGCGATCTCAGTTCTGCACTTCCTCACCTCCTAACCCCCTCACCCAACTGCTGCTCATCCCAATTCTGCGCCTCCTCACCTCCTACCCCCTTCCCCAACCGCTGCTTGTTTTTCACAATACCACTTTTTTGTTGTATTATTCTCTCCCCCTTTTTTATAGCATGCATACTCTATAAGGTCAGGGGATTTTGTCTTATCTTTTTCCTTCTCATATGCTGATCAGGTTTAAAGAACACATTCTGATGAAATTTGGCATTCGGCAGGTAACCTCACCAAGGTATTTTTTGTCTAAAGTGCTGTGACAGTAGCAGCAGGGATAGTTTAGGGCCAGCTTTTGCTACCTTTTCTCTCTGCTAACATCAATTACTGCTCCTTTAAATTGCCCCAGTCCACCGGTTCTCTCTTCCTTGTGAAGAAAGGTTCTCCTGCACTCATCAAGTCCTTTTCCTTCTCACTTGCTTCATGTCTTATGGATGTTGATATATTTTGCTGTCCTATTCTCTGGATAAGCCATCCTTGCCAGTGTTTTAGGAGATGGAAAAATCGACATCACAGAATAAAGTTTGAACTTTTGCACAGGTGTCAATAGTGGGTGTAAGTTGGTGTCTTTCCATATCTCACTCTTCTGCTCAGTATTGGTGTGGGTCCATCTGAGTGGGAGCTGGTGAGCCCTTACAGAGCTCAGTCAAGGGCTAGTGGTGGCTCTCCGATCTTAGAGTAGCGGTGACTCTCTCCCCTTTGAATATTTCTCCTTTCATCCCAGCATTCCAAACCTTCTACGACCTATGCCTTTTCTTAGCATTCCTTTTTTAATATATGTATGTAGGATGACTTCTGTTTTTATGATGTCATACAGGCTCACTGAATCCCAAACGTAGGGTTTGTCCTGATTTCCCAAGTGGATACCTCTTACTAATATGGCCCCTCTTCTCCAGAATTAACAAACTATAAAGAGATGCTTGCAGACTATTTTGTCAGTGAAGCAAAGATACCAACAGACATGCTAACATGGAAGGGAGCCATCTCCCACGATCTTAATGCTAGACAAAGAACTACAGATAACTAAGGTCTGCAGAGAGCAGGGGAGATAGTCTCCCCCTGGAAAGAGAACCCCAAACTGGATATCCAACACAGTGTGCAGCCCTGAAGTCATATACATGAAAGTAACATGAAATGGAGCAGGTAGTATTTCTATATTTGAGAAAGAGAGAGAGAGAGAGAGAGAGAGAGAGAGAGAGAGAGAGAGAGAGAAACAACCATTAAAGATACAGTTTGCTCCTGCCTGGACAGCAGCCATTTTTTTAAAACAATCACTCAGAGGCTTAATATTAATTACAAACTGTTTGGTCTATGGCTCGGACTTATTGCTAGCTAGCTATTACATCTTAAACTAACCCATTTCTATTAATCTATGTATTGCCATGTGTCTCATGGTTTTACTTGTGTTCTATTACATCTTTCTCCCTTGGCAGCTCGCAGCGTCTCTCCGGCTCTGCTTCATTCTCTCTGTCTATCTCTTGGATTTCTCGCCTGGCTATATCCCGTGTTGCCATAGGTTAATAAAGAAACAGTTTCTATATTAACCAATGGTAGCAACACATATTCACAGTGTACAGAAAGATCATCCCACAGCAGTAAAGGGGTGCATGGGAAGGGTTGAGGGGAGAAAAAGGGAGGGGGAAACAAGGAAATTATATTTTAGTTTAAAAATTAAAAATATACCTTTTTTTAAAAGAAGCAATGGTTTTGGAAATTAAGTAGAAATGGATCAAATGTGAACAAGCAAAGACTACATATTCAGATCTTGTTAGAGCAAGGTAATTAACCACCAGGACATGTTTTGGCAGGGACTCAAAGACACTCCTGAGTGCCAAAAAGTTTGTGAAAATAAAGAAAGGCTTCAGGTGTGATTGGAGGGCTTGCATGGGACCCATGGAGGATGGCTAATCAAAAGTGGATCTCCCATGTGATTTGTATGTATATTTGACTTTCTCTGGCTAGTTCTCACTTAAAATACATTCAACAATCAGAGAAGCTGTGTTATTAGTCAAATCCTGGCTATTTTAGCCAGTTGTTGTGAAAAATTATTTGAATTTTTTGAATTGTTTGAATTCCAGCATGGTCTCTGGGATAGCTGTTGCCTTGTACATGGCTTCTGCGGCTGATGACTGTAGATCAGGGGTGAGTTTCCAGGTCTGGTTGTTGCTGGTTGTGGATCAAAGCTCTGTCTTTATACATGGTCTGACTACTATCCATTGCATGTTTATCCTCTCAGGGTTCATGACTTTGTGTCAACCTTACTCAGCTACTGACCTTGAAGAATTGTTGGGCTAGGTCAAAACTGCCAGACCAGGCAAAGGGGAACCTTAAAAGACCTTGTGGGTCTTTTAAGCACTTCAAGTGAGATTGTGAGTCACACTGCATAGTGAGGAAGCCATCAGAGGACTGATTTGGGACAGGGAGAGATTGCTCAATTGTTAAAGTGATTCAGCACAAATTATGCTCAAGTTTGACCTCTGGCCACCATAATGTGTTTACACACATGTGTACGTGCGCACACATACACACAGACACAGACACATGCGTGCGCACACAAGTACATGCGCACACTTTCTCAGGTGAAAGCTTTGGTATTTCACTGAATGCTAGAAACTCAGAATTACCTAGTGAGTTGGGCTTCTCTGGCGGTCCAAACTCCTAAAAAAAAAAATCCAGCCCACCCCCCAAAAAAGATGTTAGGTGCTAAATAAAAGGAGAATTTATTAGATATTTTTCCTCCCATTATTCTTTGATGGATTTACACATTTCCCAGTATACCTTGAGCGACGCTACACTCAACTAGTCTATTTGCTGGTTTTGATTCTGAGGAAAAAATTGTTTTCACAAGTATCCCAAAGACTCTGTAACAAGTGCTTTAACACACAATCACATTGTGGGGGCTCTGCAGGTGTTCCTGTCTGACTTTGCTCGACATAACTGCAGTTGAATGGGGGCTCCGTGGTACTTTTGGCAGGACATAGTTATAAATGAAAATACATCTGTGGTGAGCATCGGTGTTCTTTCCCCGCAATCGATCCTGCCTTATGTATCCTTCAGCTGAGAAATCATAGTTTGTTAAGAATACAATCTCTTTTCCACTGAAATATTCATTACTTTTACAACTGATTTTCTATTTTGTCAGACTGGCTCCTGTTTTTCTCATGAATTCATTTAGTACTGTGGACACAGAGTGGGAGATGGAGAACATGACAGAGTTATTACACAAACCCACTGGCTGGAAGGAGACACCATCACAGGGCCTGCTGTTTCTCGGTTAATACAGCAAAGCTATCAAGTGATCACGATAGCTTCTTTTTCTTTTTCCCTTTCTATGCTTGCCTTCTAAAATGCTCTTCTAAGTCATCTCCACCTTATGGAAAACAACCAGCTCTGAATGGGGGCTTTCTCTTCTCTTGACAAGCAGCTCCACCTCTAGCAGCCTTTCAGCTGGACTGATCGCCATTCTCAGCTCCTGGCTTTGTGTTTTGTGGTGGTGAAATAGCATTGGCTCAAGTGTTGAAGCAGTTCGCACAGTGTCCCCTCCTTGTGCAGGCAAAGAAAGGTGCTTGTCATCTGATACCCTTGAAATAGAAGTAGGGTCTTCAGAAGACACCCAGGAGAGCCGTGGGGAACTCTAGTCTCCAGCTGCTCCTCAGCTAATGGAAATCTATTTCATCATCCTTGGCATCCCCAACACAAGGCCCTGGAACTCTGCATGTGGAGGAGGCATGCTTTAGAGGAATGCAGTTCTTCATGCTTTCATGGCCTGTGTGATTTACACTGATTGTACAACCGTGAGTTGTTTAGTCACACAAACCCTGCAATACCCAAACTCAGGCAGTGCACCACATCTGGAGGTGGCTCTGGGTCATTTTTCAGCAAAGGTGGTGATGGGTGCTTCACCAGACCCTTCATTTGGTGTCAGTCTTCCTAACACCAAGGGGAAGGCCTGGGGACTTTTTGGATAAGAGCCACTTTCCTGGGAATTCATTCTCATCCTTCTCAAACTCTTTCCCAACAGTTACAAGATCTG
Organism: Peromyscus nudipes; assembly: GCA_902168325.1. Lineage (NCBI taxonomy): Eukaryota > Metazoa > Chordata > Mammalia > Rodentia > Cricetidae > Peromyscus > Peromyscus nudipes. The sequence continues at coordinate 1,684 of CABHPH010126328.1, read as the reverse complement.
ATGCCTTCATCTATATAAGGAAATGGCATGGCACCTTTTAGTTCGAATGGTAGTGAAAATGATTTCATTTGGACTCTAACAGCATTTTTTTTTTAATTTGGGAAAGCTATGAAAGTGCATTATTTTGGATTTGGGCTGCCACTCTGACCTGTATGATAATCCCTACCCCTTCAACCCTTTCTTTGTCCTCTGCCTGGAATAAAAAGGGATATGACAGGATTGACACCCAGGAGGTCAGTCCTGGTTCCACACAATGGCAGGATCTAAGCTGCCAAATTCCTGATGATCAAGGAAGTCTTGCTGAAGACCAATTTAAACTAGAAAGTTCCTAAGCTTTGCTGGACTGTTTCAAAGTTCATGCAGCGTTAGCACTAATCCTCTTAACACATTGGGCCTTGTGGACTGGCAGCGCACAATGGATGCAGTATAAAGGCCTGTCTGCTTTTAGGCTTTTATTTAGATTTCTCTGCATGCTGGTGTGCAACTCTCTTCTCTCCCTACTCTGGATGCCTCCCTCAGCACCATCACATCCCACCCCCAGGTGTTTCAAACCAGTTGAAGGCCAAACTGCTTAGACTGGTATATTAAAAGCTTTTACATAACACCACTTTTCCCAAGCCATGGTACACAAGCTGCAGTGTGTTGGCCTAGGGATTCTTTTCCCCGACTCGCTTTCTGCAGAGGATAACATCTTGGCTGTCACAAGGTAAGCGTTTCCAGTATGAATGTTTAATGAGGGTGAAGTCAGTGTGCAGCATGCTGTTTATTTTGCTTTCTAATAAAGCCAAGCTCAGCAATCCCCTTCCTGCTGCTGCGACTTCCTACAACACCTTTGCAGCATCTGTGGTACTCAGAGGAAACGGCTTTCAACATCTCTCTTCTTCTGATAAGTTAATTACATAAGGCACGAAGAATTCAAGGTTGCAAAGAAATCAGGAGCTAAAAATAATCCCTAAGAGCTTTTTTAGCCTCCCTACTACTGACTGTGTGTTCATAATGGAAACTGAAAGAGAAAGCACAAACTCAGAGGCAGATCAGAACACATTTCAGATTCCAAATAGATCTTGGATGTGGAAACACTAGAAAAAAATCCACCATTGAAGAAACAAAAATAATTGTGTGAGTGAAAAGTTAGAAACCAGGAAAACAAAAGCTTTTAGAGTCTGCAAATAGTACAGTGAAAGGGAATAACCAGGGATGAGCACAGAATGGAGTCTGCTTGGTCTATAACTGACCGCGTAGCCTCACGCTGTTCCTCGAGGGCTGAAATGGCTTTCTTATAGCATGTCCAGTGTGACTAGTGTCTATGTTAATGACTCGAGATGCTAGCTATCCCCAGGACTCTCCTGACTCTTCATTGAGTAGTGATATCCCAACCACCATGCCAAATACATCACATACATTTTACACACTCTTCAAAATTACCCTAAAGGGCAATTAAAAAGTCACTTAAAAATTCAAAACACTCCATTTGAAGTCATGGAACAGGGCCAGAGGAGGTTGTTGTATAAGCCCAAAGACCTGAGCTCTACTTGCAGGACTCACATAAAGGGCAAAGAAGAGAATGCACTCCACAAGTCCTCTGCCTTCTACAGACACAATTATGGCTTGCATTTTTCTCACTCCCACCCCTACATATCATGCACACACACACACACACACACACACACACACACACACACAC
>CABHPH010126327.1:0-29963 GCA_902168325.1 Peromyscus nudipes | reverse complement strand
TTTTTTTTTTTTCTTCCAAAATGTCAGCTTGTAATCTGAAGGAAAATTACAAACCCTTCTTTTTAAGGGATGTTTAAAATAAACTCACAAAAGCACCGAGTCTGTTACAATTACTGTCCTGCTTCCAGGGAGCCATGCCCCAGCTGCTGTTTTATCTCTGCAGCACGCTTTCTAAAGTTTAGCCACAGTGGCAGGAGCCACTGTCTCTTAGATAACAGCAGGCCAGGGCAAGGCTTGCAGGAGATGCTGAGTTTTCTTTGAGAAGCTTTCAGATTTTATTCCATAGAAACAGAAACTATCCTAAAAACCATCACTGTGGGTGCTGTTGTAATAAAATGTCACCGCTTCGAACATCCAGCATCGGTCATGTTTTGTGTGATACCGATAATAATGGAAAGGTTTACCGGCCTTTATTTAATAGGTCCATAAAGCCTGCATTGAGTGGAGTGTTTTATGTTAACGATGTTTCCAATTAGATTGACAATATAGATCATTTTGACATGGCCTCATTCTTTATTTTAACAACTGCTTTTACACCATGCACCATAGAGCTGCATCTTTCAACTTGTAAAAGGCAAATGAAATATCAGTCAAAGACATAATGGGCAGAAGTCTACTGAGAGGGTGTGCTAGCATAACAAAATCCACAGGAGTCAAAGGCACCCAAGGTTTACGAGAAGATTCTGCCAAGGATGCTAAAAAGCTTTTTAAATGATACAATTGAATCACCAAAGCCCACAGATTTCCAGTCTCCATACATTTTAAGGTACACAATAGTATCAGAGTGAGGATCTGGACACCTAACAGGCTGTTGTGACTATGACTCAGCTATGAGCAGCAAGGGTGACTTTGATCAGACCTCTAGCATCAGTTTCTAGATGTGAAGTTCCCGGGGATCCCCTCTAACCGGGACTTTCTACCACAAGTTCCAGAGAAGGTGAAGAAAAATGAGGTTGCTTCATGGATTCAGTGAAATTTTGTTGGAGTTTCCAGAATAGCTTTATATTATCCTCATTAATACATAGTGTGTATTAACTGGGGTTATGTATTAGCCCCAGTCAGTGTTCTATTTACACACCTAAAAGAAGAGTGTGCGAGGCAGAGCAGGATTTGAACACCGTCTGCACATCCTCAGTGACTGTGTGACCTTGGGCAATGCACTTAGTGTTTAAAACTCCACTACTTTCTTAGGGAAGGCAGATTTGCAGTCTCCATTTTATAAGGCAAAGATGATGAACATTGACATTTCTAGTCTGTATTTTGAAATGCCTGCAACCTGGTAAGTTCTCAATAATAGCATTTTGTAAGTGTATGTATCCATACACACATGTACACACATATGAACAAGTATTTATATAAACCACTACCTTCCCCCACATATAATACATATTCTTCTGATGTTGAAGAATATGGCTTCTAGTTCCAAATGCCCTCAAATGTTCCTTATTCTTTTCCTGATTGCTGCTCTATTAACACATTCTTAGATCTGTTTTTTTTTAATCTCCTTTCAATAAACTCCAACTCAAAGAAACTAGAAATTAGTAATTCTCATGCCACTGTATCAAAATTAAGAATTCACATGAATAAGGTAAACCCATTCCCAATAACATGGTCAGATAAACAATACAGAACACGATGAAACATTAAAAATTTTAATTACCTTTTTTTTTCTAACATTAGCAACAGCCTAAGGTGAGTGTTTTCTGACTGGTCATGATGTACCATCTAATTGAATGGGTCACGCTAAAGGTCTGGTCTACCACTGCACAGTCAGTGTGAACAAACGAATGCAATTGGGTTGTTATCTATAGTAAATGGAAGCAACTCTGATTCTAGTATAGCTGACTACTTCTGCCTGAATCCTATCTCATGTGTTCACCACTCAAATTATTTAATCTAACCAAATGATAAAGTCAAGCTGCTACACACGATACCCACATATCATAAATGTAGATGCTAGTGCAGGACTCTAAGAACTCCTTTCTTCCCCTTGCTACTTTCGGCACAAGATTAATTATTTCAATATCTTGACTTTAAATTTCCTTACTTACCCAACTTCTTTAGAGCCTTCTATCCTCACAGCCAACATACAATTTCCCTAAAATCGTCCTTGCAATGAATATCAATGATGCTCATGGCCACACCCAACAACACTTAAGCGCTGTGCACGTCACCTTTCCCTGGGAGTTTGAAACAGACACCTGCTGGAACACCCATCCTCTGTGGCTGAATTAACTCTGCTCACTGAGGGTTCTTCTACTTTTTTTGTCTGTGTTCCTCCCATCTCAAAATGTAAGGGCTTCTCCAGATGCTATTCTGGTCCTTCTCCCACAGTTCTTCAAAGCTGATGTTTGCACATCTGGTGATTGGAAACATGACTGTGCTGAAGTGACTTCTAAACAAAAGCCACACCCACTCTAAGTACTCTCCAAGAGCCTCCACCGGGAAGCCTCTTCACCCACCCCTCCGCAAGTCCAAGTGTAACTCACTGCTCTGTGTTTGAACCTCACTGCTCTGCATTTGAACCTGCCTCTAAGGCGACATTCTCGGGTTCTTCCAATGTCCCAACATCTTCACTGTGCTCCAGGTGCTAATCTCCGTGCTTCTTTGCCCTGTGTCAAAACAGTTGCTCTACTTAGCTTTAGCCAATGGCATTTCTAAATCTGTCTCGTGTCTCCATCCCCTAATGTGGAACATGATAATGTGAATTTGTCACTACTCATTCTTACTCGAGGGCAAATTAACCTTAGACGAGACGTCAGAAACACGTGTGTATTCATTTTCATTTCCTTCTCTCAGATGTTTTTGGTGAGAAACCTATTTCTAATGTATTGGAGGCTGATTTATTCAATAGGTGATATTTGTCCAACAGTTCTGTTTGATAAATGGTATTCTATATTTGAAACATATCAACAAGTTACCTCATGAAATCTCATATAGATGTGATTTTATTGTTGTTTGTACGATTATGCTGATACATGGTTGAGTTCCCCATCAGGATGTAAACTCTGGGCTAGATGTGAATCCCAGGCATTCAATCCTCTACTGATCAAATGAGTTAGTGGCTGTGCAAAGGCATCTCTAACAAGCATTGAAGGGTATCCTATTATATATTTCATCTGCTTAGCTTGTTTTCAATGGGGAACAACTAATAAATTCTATCAAGGTAACATTTGTTTTACACACTACCTCACTATGAGCTCAGGTTGGACTCAAACTCCTGGTTGTCCTGCCTCATCCTCACATGTGCTAGGATTACAGACATGCCTGGGCTAGCAAGATGATTTCTGTTCCTGCTAAGGACACAAATTAGGTTATTTCAAGAGAAATAATTTATCAAGTTCTCCAAACCAAGTAAGATTTCCTACTCTTCCTCACCTCTCTTGTGCATGTCTTTAAAAGCCCAGTCATTTGGTCCAAACCTGAATTAGTGAGTGGCTGTTTCCCTCAGAGAAGAGTTAAGAGAATTTGTTAGCTAACTTTTTTATAATCTAATGTCTATGCAACAGAGCAAAACAGACTCCCTAAATGCAAAGGGAGTCAGATATAGATCCTGTTTTCAGTAGATTTATGCATAAGTAAATATGGTAAAGGCTATGCTTAAGTGACTGTAACTCCAATAAGAAAGATAGAGATGGCATAAAAAATGTACAGATAAACTAGGATGAGAATTAAGGTCAAAAAATATTCATTTTGATTGAGAGAACTCCCAAATGCATCATAGTTTACATTTAATAACATTTATTAAATATGAGTGATATTTAGGTGTTTAGAGATAAAAAAGGATTCATTCTAGGAGGAACTAACAAAAATGGGGAAGTTTAATTATTATGGGATGTATGCAAAGAACATCAGGTAACAGAATTTAATTTTAATGATGAATTATATTGATGCCTATATATAAGGTACTGGGTCACAAATGATATTGCATCACAAGGGTCCTGATTCTGTGTAGATATTTACATCTCAGAGAGACTTCAGGCATCTTCGCTGTCTCCAGTGCCTCATACTTACAAATTTGTATCTAAGTCAATTTTTATTCAAATTTTGTTTTTTAAATAGTCCGAGACAACTTGATTTGGGGCAATCCAGCTCTGGTCTGATATTTTGTCTTGTTTTCCCTATCGGGTGAGTTGTTATTTTAGTTGATTTTGCTGTGAGGTTTTTCTTTTTTTCCCTTTTCCTTTAGATGTGTGCTAGAAATCAGGCTGGGGTAGTTTGCATTCCAGTAGTGTCTCCTCTTGGCTGTACAACTGTTATCTCATCTAAATCCCACAGCTGCGTCATTCCTTAACGACCACCATTCCCGCAAGACAGCTGTTGCTCTTAATTGGCAGAAATAAAACAGATGAGCATTAAGAAAGTTGTCCAAATGATGCGCTGCACAAAGAACTCACTCTTGGTGAAACGCTTTGAGACCAGAAAAGAGATTTATGTTATTTTATGATCTACTCAAGACAAGAGAGGGCAGGACAAAAGGCCCCACCAAAAATATGTTGCATTTGTCTTCCTCTGATCCACAGTTTTACAGCTGAAGCTCCATAAAACCAAGCTGCTTCTTGGCCAACCCAAACGAGAGGCCCACCCCTAGGGGCACAGAAAAGCAACTTGGAGTTGCTAGCGTAGTTTCCTGATGAGCTGTTGGTGGGAATATCTGTCATAAATCACAGTGGTGTTTCGAAAATCGACGTTTTCCCATCTCATCCTTCCATAGCACACATATCACAAGTTACCCTGCTAACTTGTGAGTTGGTATTCAAGGTGTGGTCCGTGGGGCCCGTAGCAACGGCATCACCTGGGACACTGAGAGGACTTTCAACCTCCACCTCAAGTCTATCAGTTGAGAACATAATCATCAACAAGCTCCCCATGCGGCTTGTGTGTAATTTATTTATAACTTATATGTAAAGCACTGGCCTCATCAGTAGAAGCATATGCTATACTGCACTGTATATTCTCAGAAGTCATCTGAAATGCTGTTACAGTGAAGAGTCTAAAATACCCACCCCCAAAGAGTTTCTGAGTCAGTGAGACAGATAGATAGAGCCATCCTGATTTGCTGACATGAACCTCAGATGGTATAAGGGCCAGGAGTTGACCTAATTCCAGCTGAAAACATAATTTACTCTGCTCTATTTTTTCCTCAATCTTAGTCTTTATTTTTTTCTTTATATTTTGTAGTGTAATCCAGTATAGCTTGTCAGATTGTGTGTGTGTTTGTGTGTATGTGTGTGTGTGCACGTGGGTGTGTGCTATTGCACTTGGCCTTGGGATGATTTCAGGTCACTTTTGACTACTTACCCTTATCAAAAGTAAACAAGTCGAGCAAAGAATGATGATTTATCTGGATGAGAGGAATGAGAGAATAGCTTATTTGTTCTATCTAGCCTCTCTCCTCCAACTGAATCTAAAGGTTAAAAGGTCATTGAAGAGTTAAGCATGTAGAGGAGATGGATACAAGGAGAAGCAGGAACATGGAGAGTCGTGTTGCAGACACACCATGGCAATGAGAGGCATGGTTTATGTGGTGAGGTGACATGGTGTAATGGTTAGCGTTAGCTGTCCATTTGTCAGAATCTAGAATCTTCTGGAAGACAGACCTTTGGACATGCCTGTGATGGATTTTCTTGATTACTTCCTGTAGGAAGAACCATCTTAATTGCAGCCAGGACCATTGTGCTAAGCAGGGAGTCCTGGGCGGTATAAAACAGAGAAAGCGACTGCGCACTAGCATGGATGCAGGATGGCCAGCTACTTCAGGTTCAGGCTGCCCTTACCTCTCTGCCATGACGGACTGACTAGACTTGGAAGTGAGAGCTCAAATCAACCATTCCTTTCATCAATTGCTTTGGTCTGAGTGTGTTCTCATAGCAATGAAAAAGAAACTAAAATGAATGGTTTTAGAGAAAGAGTCTTGGACTTAGAATCATAGAGTACTAATCCAAGTTACTGATTTAATCTTCATAACCATCATGGCATCAAGTATACAATAACCTCTAGTGACTTCAAAATCTTGCCTATAAAATGTAAAGAAACATCATATTGTGTGCCTTACAAGGTATTTGATGAAGTGCTATATTAAATAAAATATTGCCCAAGTAGACATCGATGAATAATTTTAGGTTGTTGCTAGGAGGACATAGTTCTACTTTCCATAACTCCACTGCCAGACAAAGGATGCAGATGGACAGACAGCAAACTGTAAAATCAATATTGTCCTAAAAGTGCAAGTCAAATGCTAAGGGAGCTGAAGAATGGAATGCCCTTTGTTGGGAAGAATGGAATGCCTATTGTGGATTTTACGTTATCCTTCAGCAAATACGCTAACAGTTTCGGTACCATTATAATACAATTGTTATTTCTGCTGAAATAATGACAAATGACAATTTATGATTGTAAGTTAGTCATAAATATCACTTACATATATAAAAATTATTTAGAATTAGTCTAATGAAATTTGTATAGTATTGCTCAGCTTAAAAAAAGTTCTAGTAAGTAGAAATTATTCTAGTTTGACATGAGAAATGTAAGAAAGATTTAAAGTAGGCAAGGACTACTTGACCATGCCATACCACCTACACTCAACACTGATAAAGACTATTTAGGGCTATTTAGGATTTACTCAGGCTCCATTCCAACATAGGAAAATACTAAGCCTCCCATGAAAAGGTAACTCTATAAATAAATGGAATATCTATATTTTTCACTGACAAATGATGCTGGGACCATCACCGGATCTCAGTAACATATGTGGAGTGAATTAGTAAAAGAAAAGCAAGGTCTCTATGAGGTTAATGACTGGCCAGAGGAACACTATATGAGGCTAATGACTGGCCAGATAGACATAGTCTCTTCTCCGTGTGAACAGTGTGCTGAAGTCAATAACATTATTCTAGGTTTTAAGTCCAGGTTAAGTTAATTCTTTGAACATCTATAAGGTAGAATTTGTACTTACAGCACTGGATTCATTCCTAGTCAACAGTGAAGAAGAGGTAACCAAAACTGTGAGCACTCTTGCTAAAAGTATTGGTTAATAAAAATGAATTTTAATTGTCCTGGTGTGTGTTTCCTTCTCCTTTTTCTCCAGAGGCATTGCTGCTGAGACACAGAGTTCAGGAACATTTCCAAAGATGTATTTCTCTGGGTTTCTAGACAATACACTTGGCTAAGCCAGTAGTTCTCAACCTTCCTCATGCCGCGACCCTTTAGTATGGTTTCTCATGTTGTGCTGACCCCCAACCATAAAATTATTTTCGTTGCAACTTCATGACTGTAATTTTGCTACTGTTATGAATCGTCATGTAAATATCTGGGTTTTCTGATAATCTTCAGGGACCCCTGTGAAAGGGTCATTTGACCCCCAAAGGGATTGCCACCCACAAGTCGAGAACCATAGGTCTAAGCAATGTTTTTTCCTGACTATTCATAGTTTCCAGCTACATTCACCTGGAGAACAGAGACACTGGGCCAGTTTGTGATGGAAGTTTCTCTTTCTAACTCTAACATTTTATGTATCCTGGGGCTTCCTCTACTGTTGACAGAAATCAAGTCCATCTTATTCAAAAGTCTTGGAGAACAGATAGCTGTGATCAGGCACTTGAGAGATTTTGTAAATGTTAGTTCTTATTTTCATTTTAATTTTATGTAGCTATTTCATTTAAAATATGAGAAACGCCAGACAGTTTTTCTTTAAAAGAAAAATACACCCTGACTATTAAGGGGAATAGAATATCATGGTATATAATAGGAGAATAAAAAACAGGTGATTATATTAACATACCTATAATTAGTATCGAGGCGCCCTCTCATCTACTATTGTGGAAAAGTTTCCCTAAATGACAACTTAAATGATATTTTATTTCATAAAATTTCTCATTATTTGCTTATCCTCAAAATCTTAGAAATATATACGTAAGGAAGTAGTCATATAAGACAGTTATTATTTCTTTTCATAAACCATCTTAACCCAGAGAGCTTGTCACAAGGGATTTTCAGAGAGAAGTCTCATTGCCACAGTAACCTCTGTACACATATATGTACGTATACTATGAAAAATAAAAACAAACAAAAAAAACACCTTACAAAAACATTTCTAAAATCTTTCACACACAACATCTTAGTCTGTAGCAGCAAACCTAACATGGGGCAGAATCCTGAGCCCCTGTTAAAAACCAGTTAACCCACTAACAAGGGACACAGAGAGAGATGACTCAGAGGACGCAAAAGAAAGAAAAACGTGACCCCAAACTCTTATCCCATGGAGGAGGCTTCCCGTGATCACCTGGCCTAGCGGAGACCACTCAACCAAATCGCAGGGGTGAGAACAGCACCCTCACCACGCCTAATCAAACAACTGAAGGAATGAATGCCTAAAACAGAGGCCAGAAAGATAAATGAGTAGTAATGAGATCAGGGAATATGTCCAATGTGCATTCGGTGAAGTGTATTCAACAATAATATCCCTGCTCGGGGTATTGGCAGGAATGAGAGGACTGAACAGTGTCCACTTTGGGAGAATTCACCATCCAGTTGCGGTGATTGCCAAGCCAGGATGTGGATGAAGAGGGAGGCACATCCCCAAGGAATGACATTGGTGTGGACACAAAATGTGTCCACCCAAGAAAGCCCAACTTCACGTACAAGACCTTGTATCACCTGCTAAGAACGTTATTATTTTCCATACCAAGGCAGATAAGAGAGAATACATTCTCCTTTGTAGTAAGGACAGTTTGTTGTTTGCCTAAACTCTCACGCTGCCTCCAATTCCCTGTCTTACAAAGTGGCAGAGAGGACAAAACTCGTGTAACAAATAGACGATTAAAAACAAAAGTGTAAACACTTTAGCTTTCTTTTTCCTTTCTTGTTATAGACTAATGGAAAATAAAAATGTTTATTTTCATAATCTTTGTTCAAAAGTAGTTCTGAAAGTTTTTAATTAGTGATATAGATATATTTTTCTGTTTCCTATGGAGGAAAAGGAGGAGAGTTCTTTCTTCTGGCATTTGTGATTTTAAAGGGCAATTGTGTGCAACCACTTTTATTAAAGTGCATACACTCTGGTATCGTTCATATTAGTACTGGATAAGCTGGTAGGTCAAGAAAAACTAGAAATGAGTAGATCTAGTTCTCCTCGTGGGTTGCTATAATGTTCACACATTTGTTTCCATTTTGCATTAATGCTATGTCGGTTTGCAACTGCAAAGTTCAAGTTTTAAAGACATCTGTAATCCAGAAAAAGCTGCTTGAAAATTTAGGCACCAAAACTTAAGAGAATCCGTCCTGGCCCTCCTCTCTTCTGTCCACATGTTTCCTTTTTCTTGGCATTGAAACCCAAGGATCACATGCACTTGAAAGTGTCTCCAAGTGTTGCATGCTGCTCAGAACAGCATTACAGGTCCAGAAATTAACAAGTTTGTGATCTTAGCCTGAATATTCGATGTGTATTACCTCATATCAACCTCAAAACACCTTGTGGGCTAGGCAACATCTTTGTTTAATAGGGACTTAGAAAGATGAGTCCACACATTTCCCAGAAATGCTAATAATCAGTCTGCCTGATTCCCAGTTCTACACTCCTCACTCTACAATCGTTTCTCTCTAAAGCACCGAGGATGCATTTTACTTCTAACATGCCAGTTAAATCTCTGCACTCAAAAGAAAAAAAAAAAGTATTTCTAACCAAGTCAGAAACATTGGCAGAAAACAATGTGCAATATTTGACCTGAGCTTCAAGATGAGTAGTGTACATGATGAAAATAAGAAAAAACACATGATATAGAAGAGGCAGACAGGCTGATCTGAATCCCAGTTTGGGCGGTTGGCTGTTCTGTGACCTTGAGCACCTTTTCCAGGTTCTCTGATCTACAGTTTCCTGCATTATAAAATAAAAATATTAATACTTGTTTTGTCCCTCAGGTGATGAGGAGTAGAATTCTACAACATATCTAAAATTGTTTAGTTCAGTGCTTGCTCATTTTTGGTACTCAGAAATGAAGACCTTTAGCTTTTGCTGTAAAAGCTGGGGAAACGTGAAGTTGTAAACTGCTGTCACGTGCTCGTAAAACTCTCTGCTCTGAAAGTTTGGGAGGTAATGGATCATCCTTTCCCACCATCACAGAAATATTTTCCAGAAGTACTGAAGGACAGTTGCTTCTAGATATGCCATGAATGTATTTGGAATATGGTGCTGAAGGAAATGAAAACTTTGTCAGTGAATAAAGGAAGTAAACAGGTGAGATTGGCTGAGATGGGCAGACAGAGAGGAAACTCTGGCCTGCACCAACTGGACAGAGAAAAAGAGAGTGTGTGAATTAGAACAGGTACGTTCCTCTTCTCAGCCTGAGTGGGGACCAGCCATATTGGCTTCACTACATTGTCGAACTGTCCAGTTACCCAGAGGACCCATCACAGCAGATGAAGAAAACAGATGATCATTGAGAGCCTAATGTGAGGCAGGCTGGGTGCTGGGCACCCAGAAATCCTGGTGAATAAAACCAGGTCAAATATGCCTATGGTGATAAGTATTTTTGTTCTCTGAGTGAGCGAAAGTGAGTCATGAAAAGCTAGGCAACTCATGACTCTGATGCCTGAAACCATTCTCCGCAATTTTATGCACAGAGGCTCGAAAGGATAAACCCTTCCTTCGAGAAATAACCAGTGTTGAGTACCTATTATGATCGCTGTCATATACATCTTTTAGGAGCTAATTCATACAACAGGTCTAAGAGGGAAAGGCTATTTATTCCCGTTTTACAGAAGCATAAGCCGAGGCTTAGACATAATCACTGGCTTGCTGAAGCCTTGAGCTTGTCAGTACTGGCACTGAAACTGACTCCAGAAATATCTGAGCACCAAGTCTGTTCTCAGGGTGGAGGACCTGGGACTGTTATAATACTTTGATGCCATTTTTCTTGTTTTAATCACACCTGGTTCTTTATCTTTTTGCATTCAGAAATCAAAATGTAACTGCCAGTTCTGGCTTCTGGCATTGGCCAGTGACAGGAGGATGGAGGAGAACCTGTACTCTTCCTTGCAGGTTCATTTCTGAAGGTCTTCTGGCCAGGTCAGCATGTTTCCCTGCTGTGTACACCGCTTTCTTGCTACTTTGCATGAAGGCATTTGTAAATGATTCTAGTTATCTTTAGAATACTTAAAATTGCTCTCTGGCATTTATATAATCAGAGATAATCAGATGATCCCTTTTTTAAAAACAATGAGCCACTTCCTGTTCATTATACTTATTATGTTTATTTATGGCATGAAACTCATTTTCTTTCTAGAAGGTCACCTGTGGGTTGGTGTGGAGGATTTCTTCCCTCCTATTTAAACCACTTTACCAGGTTTTGGCATTTGTATGACTGTTGATTAATTATGGCCCTGTCTCAATCATTTATGAAAGAAATAATAGCCTCTGGTTCCTTTTACCAGCCATTGGGTTATTCATAGCTCCAAAAGTGCCATAAAATTCTTAAATCTTACATATTCAAATGCTTGTAACAGACAATCTATACCTCTTGCTGTGTACACCCACTCATCTCAGAGGAAGGCTGGATGTTTAAAGCCAGAAGATATCTCACACCACAGGCTTGGAAAGCTAAAAGTCTCCATTCACATTTGAGGCCCAGAGCCTTGCAAATCATACCCAGTGACTCTCAGAAGGCCTTGATGTCTTTAGACAATAAATGTTTTGGTTCTCCCACAAGAGACTTATGAGACCAGAGTGAGAGGTCAAAGCTTCCATTCTATTCGTACCTCATATGAGGTACGGGCAACTAGAGACATCGGTACGGGCAACTAGAGACATCATGCATCCCGGTGCAAAGAGCTTATTCTATCACAGAAAATGTTAGCTTTGGAAGACTTGCCCTCATCTCTCTGTTTGTAAGAACATTCTCTCTGTTCAAGGATGAGGTCCTTTCTTGGTTAATATGCACTTTAAGAAGAATTGGCCCCTTCCTTGTTTTAAAGGTGGATCTCGAAATGACTTTGCCCAATCAGGAGAGTGTATTCCTCTGTCCATACTACATGAGGAAGACAGGAGAAAGGGACTCAGTACAAACCAATATCAAAAAGAATGCTTCTTCTAGTGGAGACTTCTAAAAGGGAGCTCCCTGCCCTTCTCTTAACACATGCTTTATCATGGGTGTGCTCCAGGACGCTTGGAGCCACAGAGACATTAAGGACCAACTTTCATTGAGCTATGACTGAGTATCAGGACACAGCCTTAGCTCTTCATATTGTTGACTTACAGTCCCATGAGTGGAAAAAATAGAAACATTTTCTTAGCAGTTTGGGTCGTGTTCTCTGTTATTTGCAACCAACACAATAAATATACCCAGGACCTTGGGCATGATTCCATAGTCACCAAGCCACTGTAGTGGACCATACGCCATCTCTTTGTAGACTTTAATCTATAGCATCTTCTTGCTTTCATGGACTTTTGCTTACTTTTCTCTGAGTTCCAAAACTATGCTCAATGATTGGTTCTAAGAAGGTTACTGAGGCAACTCAGAATTTTCAGTATGCTAGGCACACTGTCTTGCTTTGTATTGTCCTCCTGCGGTTATGGGCTATCACACTGCAATTCTCTCTGTGAACAGGAGCCTAAAAGAATTCAGCAGAAAGCCCATCACCTAGGCAGAAGTAGAACAGCATGAGCGGGCACCTATAGCTTTTCCAACTTTACCTCTTCCTCTTCTCTACTTGCTTCCACTCACAGAAATATTTTTGTGATTATTTCCGCAAATGAGAGCACCTTGATTCGGAATCACGGGACAGCTTTTATTGGTTGCTTCTGTGTGTTTTGTTTTCAAAGCCGGAATCCCTGGGACAGTCCAGCACTGCACCTACCCCCCATCGGCCACTCAGTTAGCCTTGGGACAGCAATGCAATGCTTTTACTATATCTGACTCTACGGAATGTCACAGGTGGTCCTCGGGAACAACGAATACATTCTCAACCTATTGCTGGTTTTTGTGGAGTTTTTTGATTTTTTGTTTTTTTTTTCCACTTAAAAAAACTTCTTTTTCTTTCAAAGGACTAAAAAGACAGCTCAGTGGGCAAAGTGCATGTCATACAAGTGTAAGGACCCAAGTTCAAGCCTCCAGCAGCCATGTAATGAAAACAACAACATAGTAGCATGTACCTGTAACTCCAATGCCTATGGGGTGGAGACAGGGGGATTGGGAAACTGACTGGCCTTTTAGCCAACTGAGGAACACCAAGTTCAACAAGAGCGTAAGGTAGAGAAACAATTGATAAGGATATCAGACATCAACTTCTGTTCACTACATGGGGGTGAGCACTACACAATTAATTAATTTAAAAAAAAAAACACAAACCTCTTTGCCTTCCAGTTGAACACATCCATCTGTTTCATTTTGGTAGCCTTCATCGGTAGCATCTTGCTACCATCTGCTGTTTATAGTCTGTGTCTGTCCTTACCGTGACTCGCTTGCTCTCTTACTGTAACTTCTCTCGGGAATTTCAAATCCCAAAAGACACCTGGTGATCTTTCACGCTGACCTTCTGGTGGAACTCCAGGGCCTTGGATTGTTAGGAAAAACAACGTCGTCGATTAAGTCTGTCACTATGGAAAACAAACACACACGTCATAACACTTGACTCTGTGTTTTGGTAGATGTGGCCTTTCATATCGACTGTCAGTCGACTTCTGAGAATTTTTTTTTCACATAAGAAAGGGGATATAGAAATAATCAGCAATCATGTTTCCCCTTGAGTTTCTACCTATTCATAATTTGAACAAATATTCACAGAGCTTTGCTGCTGAATTGGAGCAACATGGTGTCTAGAGACATGGCAGGATGTGTAAAGAGGAAGGCAACACTCAAGACAGTGAGCAAGCAAAGGACAAGTTGAATGGCACAAAATCTGTATTTCATGTAGAAAAGCTTTAGGGAATCAGAAGATGGCTCATGCATTTGAGTTCATATAAACAGATGTATCTTTGGAGATAGTCTCAACTTATTAGTATGTTATGCTAAGACATGTTTGTTATCACATCGTCAGTTTCTGAAGGTGCAGATTCAACCAATTCCAGGTTGAAATTATTTGAAAAAAATTATATTTTAACTAAACATATACAGATATTTTTCTTGTCACCTTTCCCCAAACAATGTAGGATAACAGCTACTTATTTGGGGTCTAAGTGATCTAGGGATAAAGTATTGAGAAGATATGCTTAGATTATTTGCAAATATGGAAACACTTTATATGAGACCTGAGTTTGTTAACTCTAAGAAATTCTGGATAAAATTCATCTAGGTGACTGGATATCCTCTAGGGAAATAATTCTCTCCTAACTGGCATAGTTGATGGCCAACCAAATGAAAATCATGCCACTGACGCACCACAATTTAAGAAGGCTTTTTGTAATAGCCCACCTCCCCCAGGATAATTCAATGTCCTTGGTTAGGCTGCCAAAGCACTTTTTATCTTTGATTAACTCATAAGGTCATTTGTTCAGGTCAGTCTCCACAGTGAGCATGGGAGCCCAATGGGTGCAGATATGTTTCCATGGCTTGTTCAGTCTGCTGTGTCCAGTGTCACACTCATAGTGCCTGACGTAACCCCTGTTAGGATTCTACCACTCCTCCAGCTATATGACTGTACATGCGCAGTTCAGGAGCTAAGTAAGGGGTCTTACCTCGTATGTCATCCGTGCACTGTGTGATTACGCATGCGTGCAGCATGGTCACACAATCTGCACATGCATGGCATAGCTCCATAAGCCCACATGCGCATGTGCAGGGGAATCCTTAAAAAGCGGGACACGGACTTCTTACCCCCTCTTCTGCTCTCTCCTCGTTTCTTTCAAAGGCCTCCTGGTCACTCTCCTCTGCCCCCCCACGCTCCCCAACCCCCACCCCAATAAAGCTCTTATACTGGATTTTGTCATGCCTCGTGACCTTTCCTTACAGAGTAAAAGCACCGCTTATTTAAAACCAACAACACCCAGCACATAGAAGATGCTCAGTCAACATTTGACAGTGGATGAGGTAGATTGCAAGAATGACAGAGGGGAAGAAGGATTGATTCACTGCATGGTACAGTATCCAAAACAGCCACGGAAACAACGCCTGCTTACACCTCATGGTTTCTACGAGTGAAAATCTGCATATGACTTACTTTGCTCCTCCAGGTCACGGTCTCTTAACCATACTGCAAAACATCACTGAAGGCCACGGTTATCCGCGGCTGCAACTGGGGCAGGTTCCACATCCAACTCACCTAGTAGCTGGTTGCAGCTTATTTTACTGAAGGCCTCAACAACTTCCGGGCTGTTGGCCAAGACCCACTCACCTTGACTAAATTCCTGACCGCAAGACCTCACCACAGTGTCACTCATGATTCCTCAGAGTAAGTGAGACAGCCCGATGGGCACTAAATAAATTGACAGCGCAGTCTCTGATAGGCTAATCTCAGAAGTGGTTGTCTCAACACTTTTTTTTTTTTTTTTTTTACATTTTCTAGTTGTTAACAGCCAGTCACTAGGTAGAGCCCACACTCAAGGGGAAGAGAGTGCACAAGAGCCCAAATGCTAGGATATGGGAATGATTTGAAGACTACCTTAGACGGCAATTCAGCACACTTAAAAGTATAAGCACAAGAGGAGGGCTCAGGGTAACAAGTCACTTATCCAACAGAATTGGGCCAAATGTGACAACTGTGTCCTTCAAAATAGTAAGAGATTCGTCCTAATGTAATTCTAATAATGAATTCATTGGTAGATGTGTTTAAGGCAATTATTACATGTTTGAATGCCATATAACTTACAGGTGTCCTTTGGGGAATGATTTTTAACAGGTGAACCTTTTCTACCATAAGAAATGGAAAGGAGGGCCTGGCAAGGCAGCTGTCAATATAGTGCATGCTGCATAAGCGTGGGAACCTGAGTTCAGATCCCCAGTACCCCACACAAAAAATCTAGGTATGATGGTTTGCCTCTGAAACCTCAGTGCTGGGGAAGCAAAGGCAGGAAAATTCCTACAAACATGTTGTCTATCTATCTCAGCTACTTGGTGAGCGCCAGGTTCAGCAAGAGATATACAGTCTCAAAAATACGGTGAAGGTGAATCAAGGAATATATGCAACATCAATCTCTAGCCTGTACACATACATGTAGTACACATTCATCTACATATACATGTGCATGTACATATACCAGAGACACACCAGGATTAAATAGACATTGAAATGATTGAACATTAGCAATTGAAGGGAATCTGGACATACGGCAGGCGTTCCAATAGGAAGCATATGTGTTTCACTCTCAACATCTCTCATAATCCATGGGACAAGCTGTGTGGTCCACAGGAGAAAAACACGTTAATGTAGGCGTGAGTCCTGAACAAACCAAGGAAAGTATTTGAGGGCAGTTTAAAGTGGGTGAGTCTCTTTCCATGAAGGGATGGGTGTGCCACAGTCTTGACCAACAAGTACATGCTAATAGGTCTGTCTCAAGTTCTGCAAGCAGTCACAATATTATTACATGCATTCTTCTCTCTCTCTCTCTCTCTCTCTCTCTCTCTCTCTCTCTCTCTCTCCCTCTCTCTCATCTATCTATCTATCTATCATCTATCTCTATCTCTGTCTCTTTTTTCCCCTTTTCATTCTTGTCTAAACTTTTAGAAATATGCATGAGCCCAAAGTAGGAAGTTTTCTAGGGGTGTTATTCTTTAATTTTTAAGTGACTTCAGAACCTATACATCAGAGGGGGGGAAGAATTGGATCTGGTTATTATGTAGTCCTGTTGTGCTGGAAATCCTGTGGCTGCTGTAGAGGTGTTAGGGGTATTCTAAAAGCTTTATCCAATGATCCTTCTAAATTCTGAGTTAGTTCCTTTTATTTGAGCACATTCAGATGTCAGTACATAATCCAATGTCACTGAAAGCAGAAAAAGGCACAATTCTTTTAAAGCCCAAACTAAATCTCCAACCTAATTTATACAGAGTGTAAGGACCATGAGATGCCAAAAAACCACCGTGCCAACTAGTCACTCAGGATTTCCGTGAGCATATTTTCTGTTTACAAAGGTGAATTGCATTTGAAAAGTTGATGCCATACTGTGCATGACAGTGCATCCTGGCATGTCCTAGAGTAGAGAAAGCATTGTTACTTCCTACCAGCTTTCCATTCCAAAGGGTTCATAGTGCCCATGGTCCTGGCTGCTATGCCACAGCATGAGTTACGAGCTGACCATAACTCATATGCTCTGTACTCACAGGAACAATTTCACAGATAAATCATAAGGTGACAGCCACACCACTAACTTGATGACTTGGGGTGACGGTCCCACCGGGTAAAAGCATCCATAAACAGCTAGGCAACCGTAATGCCCTCAGCATGTCATATGGCGTTCCCATTTGCAAAAACTTGTTTCAGGGGAGTAGATTGTGTGACCTCGATTAACAAGTCCATCCATTTTCCTGCAAACCTTAGAAAAAGAAAAGGCCACAGATCCTCCTTCATATGAAGATCCTAGTCTGTAGTGTATGTGTGTGTGTGTGTGTGTGTGTGTGTACACAAATGTACTTGTGAACACATACAATATACTATGAGGCAAAGAAGACCAGAAAGGGGAAATATTTGGTGGAAGTATGAAATCCAGGTAATGGACACATGAATCGTAAAAGAAGGTATAAAGCTAACAATTTTTTCTAGTTTTAAATCTGTCATTAATTTTTTGTGATAGATAAGTCCACAAAAAATATAATTGGTAGTGAAAGTGTAATTTCCACTGGGAAGGCCCACAGCTTCAGAAAGGATACTCTAACTGTACAGAAATCCATTGAAATATTTAGACTTTGGGTCTGGCTACTCTCACTGCAGAATGCTGTTTTATGTGAAAGCTCTTTATGGTAAAGTTTTAATCCCTTTTTTCAAAGGCAAAATCAACGCCATTCTTCAGGAAATAATCTTTCAGTCACCAGGTAGTTCGGCATTCTGTGTTCTAGATGCTAGCAGTCTATTTCCAAGGAAGTTTTATTGCCTCATCCTTTTTCTGTCTCATAAGCCATATTTAAAATGAGTAAATGAAATTCCACAACGCATGGTTAAATTTTGAACCCCCAATGTAATGCTTTAGAAGATCATGTTCTAACCCCTGTCCAACTCTGCATTTTCTTCCATTTTAAAAATTCTCTGGTTCCCATCCCGATTTCCCTTGTCCCTGGCCTGAGAAGAGCAAAGGCTGGGTGTCTAAAGCGCAGGGGTGGAGGTTGTGTTTTGCTGCAGAACACTGCAGCAGATTCTAACATGTAGACACTAACTGTGGAACTGAGCCATCAGGTTTAGGAAGCAGTTCAGAGATGGATGCCACAGGACTTGTCCAGGCTTCCTCTCTATTACTATAAAAGTCAGGGCACGAAAACTCGTGTGAAAAAAAAATCTGAAGATGCTATGAGTATAACTACTTAAAGCCATCATCAAGTAAAATATTACCGTGGAGAATTAGATAAGATCTCTTCACTGTTCTCATCTGTTTATTCAACCACCATGAGAACAGTGACTGTTGAGAGAAGTGAAAAATCAATCAACTCTGTGTAACACACGGCACCGAATTCATTCCTTTCTCTTTCATTCCGCCCTCCAAATCAAAATGGCATTTGGGAGAACTCACAGGGGCTGTCTTCAGGCTGAACTGCGTGTGTACAATCCTCCTTCCTTCTGCCCCTCCACTTACCAACTCTACAAATGTTTTATTTAACCCCTTTGGGCTTTAGTGTTCTTGTCTGTAGATCAGAAATAATCACCCTGCTCAAATAGCTTTGAGAGAGAACCACACTTCAAGAACACAAGACTTGCCAGGACTGCCATGTCGATGAGGCTCTGGGCTTGGGATGGGATTCTGAAAGCTGCAGCTTGTACCTAGTCTACACCCAAGAACTGTGACCACTTGGCAGCTGGCCGCATAGTCCTGGATTGGCTGAGCACACTTGGTAAGGTTTCCCAGACAGCAGAAAAACATGTGCCCACTGCTGAATGCACAGGGAAAATGGTTAAATGCTTATATTTTCTTCCACACCCCACAAATAATTGTTGGGTGCTTATTATCTGTGCCACATTATCATTTTAATGGTGGTATCGATGCTTGCTTTCTTCCAGGCAAAGGTGGCATCTATGTCTTTCATTAAAGCACGTCTCTTCCCTGCTTATGATTCTAGCAAACAACCATAGCTCTGGAAAGATAGTGATTAATAATAATGACATTGATAGTAATAATAATATAACTTGCTTGGGATTATTTTGAAATAATCACTTTTAGCCATAAATTCCAAATAACAATAGCCATCCTCAGCAACCAAGCACCTCGACAATTCACATGCATGACACACTTAGGGTGTGTAAATGGAGATAGACTGGGGCACAGCCCAGAGTCTAGCTACATTGCCAAGGAAGTAAGGCAATCCCAGACAATGAGTTTGGAGTGTTTGATCTACCTAGCAAGAGTGGGCAAAGCATAGAGAACTATGATCTAGTGTAATTTAATTTAGGTCTCTGTGTTATTATTCAAAATCCTTAAATTTTATAAATGAATGCCATATTGTTGCTCTCTAGAATATTTAGATGTTCTTGCAGAACATCCCCAGGCCTTCTGGAGGCTCCCAAGCTGTAGTAGCACTCTTAAAGCCTGGCTTTGTCACATGACACAGGGGAACAGTGACAGTTAGAGTGAATGCTCCTCGTAATTAGTAAGACCCAATAGAAACCACACAGTGGTGTTGCTATTTTCATGGTTTATGGACACAGATAAAATGCTGCTGGAGCTGTGTGTGTCTGACTCACCTAACTGCAAAGCACTGGGTACCAGGCTAAGGACTTAGGTTGCATTCAGTCAGTAATGGACTCTTGTTTGCTCTGTTTTTTCAAAGACTGTGGTATTCTTTTGACTGTGTTCTTAGGAAAACTAGCAAGAGAAACATGGGGATGGTGGGAATAGAGAGAGGTGTGAATGAAGAGGTATGGGGAGAAGCTTTTAAAATTCCCTGTATTAATGTCTCCAGTGAAGGCGACCCATGGGGAAGCCTGTGACTGTGATCCCCAAATCTCAAGCCAAATCCACAGGCGCCTTACTAAGCCACCTCATTACCATCCCTGCACGCCATTCTCCTCATTAATCAGGGAACTAACTGAAGCCTCTACATCATGCAGTGGCCAAATGGCTAACAGAAGGAGCAGAATCACTGTGACAAGAGTAGGCAGCTACCCAGAGGGACAGCATGATTACCACTGAGAAGCAACAGCTGAGTTGTCCAACCTGGTTTGCACCAAACAGAATTGGACCAGGGCTCTGGAGCAAGAGAAGCCTAAAGACCATGAAGGAAAAAGGCACTTTCGTGAGCAGGAGGCTCACTCAGGGGCAGCACAGGGCCATTGGAGAGCTGGGTGCCCAGCATGGAGGACACATGAGCAGAGGGTCTGCTCCAGTCTGCTCAGTAGCCCTTATCCACATGGATGGACACGCCATCTGTGGCAGCATTTTTAATGGTGGTGGTTTGTTCTTTTTGCTTTTTCTTAACTCAAGGAGCAAAGATCCATATATGGTAGAGATATGAGTGTATAAACACACACAGAGCTATGCACACAAATGTTGGTTTTGCAAAACACAAACTTAATGCCTCTGCTGAACTCGAGTTCTCTTGAATTTAAAACTGATTCCCTTGGCAAGAAATCAACCGCTTTCACAACTTGGTGAAATATTTTCAGATCACAGCACATCCTTTTGTTATATCAGTAAGATGGCATATTTTCTGTCTGGCCTTAACTGAAGCTGAATTTCTAATAAGGAGAAAATGGGAAGTGAGAGCAATATTAAAATACAGAATTCCCTTTGTGATCAGCTTCTGGCCCTTTGTCCATCCACCTTGGGAACTGTCTTTTGCGTTGAGGGATGCTTAGCAACCACCGGATTTTTAACAACCAAATAAATATGTGATCCTGCTGAGCAACAAAAATCAGAATGGTATTGTTTACTCTTCCTAGTCACTTAGGCTGAAATATTGCACTAGCCTTATGCCAACCTTGGGCAAATAGACACGTGATGTCTCCTTTGCTATATAGATACTAGTGAACCTGACAAATCTTCTGGTTATTGGTAGTATCGCATCATTCAGTTTTTCCCCCCTGGCCTTAGTTACGCAGGAGAAATTTTGAATACTCTGTAAACATGCCCGTCATTGTACATGTTTCCTGAGTGCATAGCTTTTTGTTGTTTGCTTGTTTTCCATTACCAGAGATTGAACCCAGGGCCTTGAACATGCCAGAGATGTGTTCTACCCCTGAGCTACACCACTAGCATACATTGGTTTTATAAGATATTAGACAGTTCTCCAAACCTTTTTCTTTAGGGGAAAAAATGCCTCTCTTTAAAAACAAAATAAGCCGGGTTGTGGTGGCACACACCTTTAATCCCAGCACTCGCGAGACAGAGGCAGGCAGATCTCCAGGAGTTCAAGCCCAGCCTGGTCTACAGAGTGAGACCCAGGAAAGGCGCAAAGCTACACAGAGAAACCCTGTCTCGAAAAACTAACTAACTAACAAATAAATAAATAAATAATAAATAAATAAATAAATAAATAAATAAATAAATAAATAAATAAATAAAATAATAAATTAAGTAAGTCCATGCTGGAATAATCTCACCATATACTTATACAACAAAACATTAAAATGAGTAGCTTATAAACAATAGAATTGTAGTTCTCTGGAGACTGAGGCAATTGCAGATTCAAGGTCTAGTGAAGCTTCATTTCTTCAACAGCACCTTCTCATTTATTTTCACATGGAGGAAGGAAGGGGTTAGCCAGCTCCCTAATGGAAGGCCACTAATAACATTCATGAGGCCTTTACCATCTATTCACTTTTCCAAGGACTCCTTCCTAACACCATTACCTTGTAGGTTTCTGGGTTTGAAGGGAACAAAGATATCCACGTCATAGTGCGCATGAATCTAAATGTCTTGTCAGACCTGGGCAATCTGAGGAACACAGCCAATGCTTCTTTGTTTGATAACTTGACAATTATTGCTTGATCTTATTCCATCAAAGCTTCCGGTTTTCCCTCAGGGGCCATGCTTAGTCATTTATTAGGAATCAGTCTTACCAGTGGTGCCAAAACTTGCTTTTGAATCCTCCAGCCCTTTTTCATAAAAAGGTAGAAGCCAAGAACCTAAACCTGGAATCATACTGTTTTTCAGGGAAATTTGGAGGATGCTTCATTCTTATCACTACCGCAATTGGCATTAATCATGACCACTATTTTTTGATGGCTCTCAATCTGATATGACAGGCACAATCTTTGATAGATGTCTTTCTCTTTCATTGGTTAATTTATATAGTCAACAAGTATTTGTTGAATCACTGCTGTATAAAAGAAAGCATTGTTCAAAATGCTAAAAGTATGGGTTTAACATATTTCATCAGTTCCTTTAAAAGGCTCAATGTATAGGGGGGAATGTCAAGGGAACTCACGGAGATACATGCCATAGACCAGTGGTTCTCAACCTTCCCAATGCTGCAACCTTTTAATACAGTTCCTCATGTTGTGGTGACCCCCAACCATACAATTATTTTCATTGCTACTTCATAACTGTTAATTTGATTGTTTTTAATCATAATGTAAGTATTTTTGGAGACAGAGGTTTGCCAAAGGGGTCATGACCCACAGGTTGAGAACCATTGTCATAGATGAGTGTCAGAAAACAAAGAGGAAGATGATTGTTATAACTGCTAGGGAGTCCCACAGCCGAGGCTGAAAATATGAAATTTGAGGGATGAGTAAGAAGTTAGAAAATCCATCTGTTGAACCAACAAATATTTATTCAGTGTCCACTTCATCTCAAAGGCTGTCGAGAACACTAGAGATTTGGCAGTGAACACATTATTCACATAAAGCTTTTATTACAGTAGAAGATGGCTAATTAAAAAACTATACAGGCCAAATATGTTATTTTTCAACAATCACAAGATGTACACATGTGAACAAAAACAAAAAATCAAGAGTGTCAACAGTTGGAGAACTGCAACTTTCAGTAGGGTAACTAAGGAACCCACCTCTGAACAAAGGGAAGGGAACCTGGAGAGATCACTCAGTGGTTAAATGAGTGATCATGAAGAACCAGAGTTCAAATCCGGCACCCAGGTTGGGCAGCTTACAACTCTCTAACTCCAGATTTAAGAATCCAATGCCTTCTTCTGGTCTCCACAAGTACTCACACACACACACACACACACACACACACACACACACACACACACCATTTTTTTTTTAATGAAGACACTTCTGAGCAGAACTCTGAAGGAAGAATATCTAGGTAAAGTACCTTCCTGGCAAGGCACAGTCCATGCAAGTCTAGGCTCCGGCTTGGCTGCCATGGAAACCAGCATGGCTAGAACAGAGTGAAATGAGGTCCTAAGGCTTGGCTGGGACTTGAGTAGGAACTTGGAGATATTCCAATGACTTTGGCTTTCCTCTGGTTCCTTAGGATGCCAGTGGAGGGGCATAGAATGGCATGCTCTGCCTTCCAGGATGAAAGTATGGAGAACTGATGGCAAAGGGACCAGGAGAGAGGCAAGGCCAATCAGGAGGTTCTTACCCAAATGCAGGCTGGAGACAAGTCTCATTACAGCAAGGTAGCGGGAAAGGTGGTAAGGCCGGGCCAATTTTTTGATACATTTAAATGTAGAGGCAACGGGAATAATTGATAGGTTGGATGAGCATTACAATGAACAGAAAGAAGTTGTGACTAAAGATTTTAGCTAGAACTAGGTTGGAGCACGCACATTGGTTAAGAGATGGAGAGAGCATCTCCTCTGTGTTAGGGTCTGCATGCAGGAGAGACAGTAATTAAATACAATCATTTATCATGACCCCAGGTACCCTGGAAGATCATTTCTCCATAGTTAAATATAAATAAAACTCTACCCTCAGCAGGGAAAAGCTGGAGTGAAAGATCTGTATAGACTCAAAAAAGAGAGACACTCAAGGTAACTCTCCTATACTCAGCCTCCTTTCCCCAAATTTCTAGATGACACCAACCTAAAAGGGAAAAGCTGAAAGCTGGAAATCAGACCATGGTTTATGAGAACAAACTGGAGAAGTAGTCATATCTCAAATAAAATTTTCAGGGAACATAATGTATACAAGGAAAAGTAATAAATTCGGTAAAGTTAATTACAGTAGGAAAGACAGATTCCAAAGTGAGAGAAAGTGCTCAAATTGAATTGCAATAGTGAGTTATAAAAACAAAAGGACATTGTACAGAGAAAGGAAAACATCCAGAATTAGAAGTCGGGGGTTTCCTTCCTGATGTCAACCTGAGTCTCCTGGGGTCACTTGCTGTTTTCATACAAAGATGTCTCTACCCCCAGAGAATGGATGGATGTGCTAATGACTGACAGATAAAGATTGCGTCTAAAACAGCATTTAAATTTCTATTGTGTGGAGCAGAGATGTTTTTAAACAAGAATGAATGTGTTGTGGACTTAAAAAAGAACACATGGAAACCATTTCCACTCCTTTAGACTTTATTTACTGGTTGCCTCTTGTGTACCAGTCACTACCCTGGTACACTTCCAGGGCCCTCCTTAAAATGAAGATAAACATCGGATAAATACTTAGGGAGTGAAGCATCCATTCCCAATAACTGTCTTACAAATGCCAAGCTCCATCCCAGAGGGCTTAGAGACTACATAAGGAGTACTGGAGAGAGATTTTTAATGGGAACTTATTTAACTTGTAAATATCGATGTGCAATGGGAAAAGTATTTGGATGGTGTTAGTGGAGACCTCTAAGAAGTAGTTGCCAGCATAGAGTAGATAGATGTAAGCACTTTATTAGGGCATATGTCCATGTGGAGAAGTAGAGAGAAAGGCAAGAGGTAGCAAAAGCCACCAGACCATGATGCAAGTCTTACCACAATGAGAGAAAGATGGACTAGGTAGAAGGTTGGAAGCATTCTAGTTTGTCATATGGTTTAAGGAAAGATTGTCCATAAGCCAAACTTAGTCTGCCTTCCTTAGTATCCTGCCTTCCCTCAGTTCCTGTCTGGGAACCGCCTGTAGGAGGTCTAGCCTCTGAGAATAAGTGGAGACAGGATGCTTGTCACAGTCCAGCACTTGGGTCTTTGGTCATTCACATTCCTTATATTTGAAGGTCTTGGGTAGCGTTCTCCTTGCTGGTGAGTTTTCTTTTGACCTCAAGAGAACAGGCTTTGTTGTCATAAAACATTTCTGATTGACTCGAGCTAACTGTATTAGCTATTTATTTTGTGGTACTGGCAAACTATTTGTGTGTTAAATAAAAATAGTAGCTGTGATATGCACCGCACAGTGCCTGGAGTGTAGACGATGATCCATGAAAGACTGGCCTACACTCCTGCCTCTAGGTGTACAGTGCGTTCATTTACTCAACATCGAACTTTGATGACCCACTCTACGCAAGATAAGAAAACAAAATGTGTTTATGCAAGCAGTGGAATTGAAGACAAAAATCTCTGCCTTCAAGATGTTTTATTGAATAAATTGTAAGCACAGAGTGCTAATATCAGTAGGAAGAAGGAACACTTGCGTTTAACTACTTGAATTACAGCTATTGGTGCATGATAATTTTTAAGACAATTTCACCTTCCCAAATGTGCTGCTATGATCCGCAGATGGCTATGCTGGTATGCAGTGTAAAGTGCATGAATGAAACTTGGGGAAGAGCCTTTAATGCAGTAACAGCAATGCATCTGTGTCTGTCCAGCCCCTTGTCACATGGTTCTGTGGCTTAGTCCTTCCTGTGATACCTGCCAAGTCCCCCTGTCAACATTGTCTACATGTCACACTGGCAAGGGTTCTGTGTGTCAGTTTGCACTCCAGAATGCTTTCCCCCAATGTCTTTTCAAAACCCTTGCATTGGGAAGATGGAGCACTTGCCTTATAGATCCAAGCAGGTGAATTTGTGTTCAGTGTATCCAGACAATGTCTGATCAAAATCAGTTTAGATGTGGCTCTGTTATACTTCAGTTGTTCAAGAAGTTTCTTTGTAGGAATCCACGGGACACAATGAATATTCTGTGAAAATAGTTGTAGCAATAATCATTAACTAAACATGTGTCAGTTGGAGTTGAGGGAAGCCGCTCCCTGCCTTGGCTGGTTCTCTTCTCCACAGCTATGAACTCTGTGTGTGCAGGGCAATGGGAAGGAGGGTCAAAATACAGTAGCCTGCATTTCCTGGAGAGTCCAGAGTCTCACTGTTACCATCTCAACAGTCAACCAAACGCCTTTGGGGAGATCCATTCAAATTCCTCTTTGGACTATGGGATCATTCAATATTCCTAGGGAGCAATTTGTGCTGTCACTCTCACGGGTCACAGTATGAGCCCGTAGAAGGGATAACAGTACCTGCTGCTGTGTATTTCAATGACTGCCCCACAGAGGAAGACACCGGAAGCTCGGGAATATATATAAATTATAAGTTAAAAGCTGAGACTGCATAAAATCCTTCTAAGTCCAAAAACCAGGGTTTTTCCTCAGCCACTTTAACTCAACTTTTTATTTTCATAATAATGAAAGTCCACCCCACCCCGTACCCCTTGTCCTCAAAGTCTTTCTAGACTTTTTAAATCTGAATCAATTCTATGAAATAAATACAATGTTTTGTCACATAGATTTGAGCTTTGGAGAACCACAAAACATTGTCATAGCTAAAATAATTTGTACTTCCCCCAAAAATCAATTTTCACCTGGCTGAGTGTGATATTTCCCTACCGAGATGCAAACTCCACCATTCTCTTTACACACATCATTTTTTTCAGGATCTGTGAGCATTAGAGTTGGAAGAAAAGCAAAGTCTTCGATGCAGTCTTCTACCCTCAGAGAAATTACAAAAATTATAACCAACCTCACCCCATCAGACTTTCAAAACTCCATGCCACCAGATTCCATAATTCTGATTTTTAATGTGTTTAAGTTTACTGAAAAGAAACTACAACAAGGAAATCCACTTAGTACACAAGTAAATGATTCATCAGCGATGTTTACTGAACAACTGTGTGGTGCTATCTGCATGCAGAGTATATTCTTCTTTATGTTGACCCAAGGGCATAGATACATTAGCAACTGTCAGGATGGGTTTTCCTTGCTTCTTCTATGTGGCTGATATCCTTGTCATCACTTAGAAGACCTTGTTGAAATTCATTGGGCTCCCCAATCAGCACATCATAAATAATATACACCCCTCTCATACCACTCACCCCCACCACATACACACACGTTAATGACCCTGAATGGGCATCATTAGGGGTTCTTCTTTTATTCAGAAGAAAGGATTTTGATTGATCCATTGCTTATAAGCAGAAGAAAAAATAGCAATTCAAAACCACATTTTGAAATTAAACCTTCCGTGATCTGAACAAGTATGATTGTCAGTTCTTTTATGCGTTTCCAACATTGCCACAATTAATATTTAAAAGGAGCTTCGCCAGGGACATATTTAGAAGCAGAAATCTTCATAGTCTTTTCCTGGTAGCCTCTTTCCATAGCTTCACAAAACAGGGGGAGCCCTGTGGAAGCAGTGGTGGTTCTGCCAGAGGAAATTGGGTAGGTGACTACAGGGGCTTATCGGTGAGCCTTCGCAAAGCCTAGCTGCCACTCACCTCACAAAAAGATGCCCAGGAGCTGAGGAAAATAGTTCTCTGCCCCTCCATCAGGCTTATGCCCAGCACCCAGGGGATAAGTGTAGTTATTTATAGATAATCCTTTCTTGGAAAGGTCAGGTTTTATGATGTGTTTATGACCCTCTCTGAACAAATACATTCACTTGCATTGGAATCTGGGGGGATGGGGGTAAGCAGATTCAATTTGCATCCAAAGCTCTGTGCCCAGTTTAGGCAGGGGAGGTTTACCTCTGCAGCTAGCATCAAATACTAGAAAGGAAGCCACATGTTAATGCTCATCTATGTTCCTTCCCATCTCCTCTTTCTATGCATTACAGTTTTCCCTGTCTCTCCTGCCACCAATTTTCTTTTCCACTTTGAGAGACAACCGTTTGAAGATGGGTCAAGTACTGTATTTTGTTTGCTAATGAAGAAACCCAGAGTTCACAAGTCAGGTTAACAATATATATCAGAAGTGGGTTACAGTGCCCCGGTTGACCAGACTTCACCTATGCCTACTCAAGAACCCACCTACCAGAGTGAGTTACATTGGACTTTCTTTGGGCTACCATGACTCTGATTTCCATACTCAACCTTAACCTCTGGAAAGATGATTTCATTTCTACCTGATTTCTCAGTGTTGGGGATCATCCAATTCTTTATACCCAAAACTAAACATGCAAATGCACACCTCTTAAACAAATCTGCTTCTTTCTGCTTATAGAAATGGCACAATCCTTCTCCAAGTTACCTAAACTCAAGAGCATGTGAGCACGCATTTTTCAGTGGCATCATCTGCTTGGACAATGGGTCTTTTCCCCATTCCTCCCTTTACTTTTCTTTTTTATTTTAATAAATATTTTTATTAAGTCTTTGAGAATGTCATACAGTCTGTTTTGATCATAATCATGTCCAACTCTTTTCCTTATCTTCTCCTTGATCCTCTTTTACTGACCTGCTCCCCTAACTTTGTATCTTCTTTTTTTAAAAAATTTAATAACCCAGAAAACCCAAGTTGTTGTCTATGTATTTAGAAGTGTATATATCCACTGAAGTGTGATAAATATATCAGGAGCCACCCCTTAAAGAAAACTGACTCTTTGTGGGCTGGAGAGATGGCTCTGAAATTCACAGCACTTGGTGCTGCTCTTCTAGAGACCCAACCAGGATTCTCGACACTACCAACCTGCTAACAACTGCCTGTAACTTCAAATCCAGGGCATCCAGTAACCCCTTCTGGCCTCTGCAGACACTAGGCATGGACATGGTGCACAGACATACATGTAGCCAAAACACCCATACATGTAGCCAAAACACCCATACACATAAAATAAAAAGAAATAAATCTGATTTTGTTTTCTAAAAAGAAAACTGATTCTTGTAGGGAGCTGCGTGTAGCCACGCCTTACAGGTGGTGCTGGTTACCGCCTTCCGCCATCCCGACGGCGAGCGCTCCCCGTGGTAAACAATTATAGCAGAGGTTGTGGTTTGCTTGTACATGCTTGAGCCTATTGGGCAATGCCCACGTGGCGACCTGGGGTTGGCTGCCCAGAGCCTATATAAGGCCAGGAGAGGCTTTCCCCGGGGGGAGTTTTTAGAAGCCAGAATATTGATCAAAGGCCTGAATAAATTGCAAGAAGAAGAGCTCGGTGTCGTGTCCTCCTTGCTGGACGAGGGGGGCGCTACAGATTCTCTGTCCCCCAGAAGCCATTGCTGTCTATAGCTCCTCAGTTAGAACTCATGACCCCCTTCCCACTCTAAGCCACAATGTTGACTGTCTTGATCTTGTACCGATCTTGTGCAGGCAACCATAGCTGCTGTGAATTCATGAATGCAGACATCCTGTTATGTTCAGAAGACATTGTTTCACCATAGTGCTAGTGAACTCTGGCTCTTCCAATCTTCCTGCTTCCTCTTCCAAGGTGATCTCTGAATTTTGGAGAGGGAGTATGGTACAGACATCCCATTTGGAGCTGAGCCTTCCACAGTAATTTATTCTATGTTGTTTAACCAGTTGTGAGTTTCTTCATTAGTCACTATCTGCTACACAAAGCAACTTCTCTGAGGAGTCTGAGAGTTACACTAATCGATGTGTGGGAGAATGTAAATTTAGAGGGCAGTTCAATGCTATGTCCATTTAGAAAAAAAACACAGTGGTAGCAGGTAGTGAGAACCCCAACCGTGAGCTCTTGGTCATACTTGCTGTGTCAGGCATGTGTTTCTGACTGCAAAGTAAACCTTAACTACAAACAGAAATCAGTTGGTTTCCCTCATGACACTGGTAACACTATTGCTCCCGTGGGC
>CABHPH010126326.1:0-16141 GCA_902168325.1 Peromyscus nudipes | reverse complement strand
CCTCCTACACTGCCACCTCCTACCAACAGTCAAGGACCTGTGAGTACAGGAGGGACTATGTGTCCTCCAGAGCTGAGAGCTGTAGTATCCAAAGTTCGGTCTCACAGGTACTGCCTGGATGATCTTTCAGGTTAGCAGGCTGTCTGGTGAACAGCGGAGCAGAAGGAAGGAGAAGGGAAGGTGGGGGAGGGCAGGAGGAGTGGTTTTCTTTCTTTTTTTCCTCAGGCAGAAATGAGCTCATGTTTTGTCTAATCTGAATTCTGTCAAGCAAGCGAAAAGGAGAGAGACAGAGACAGATACACACAGAGAGATAGAGAACGAGAGAGAGAGAGAGAGAGAGAGAGAGAGAGAGAGAGAGAGAGAGCTACAGAGTTAATAAAAAAATCTGCCAAGCACATGTTCTTTCCAGCTCAGAGAAAAAACAAAAGAGAAGAAAAAAAAAAAAAAAAAAAACCAGGAGAGCTGAAAGAACAGACCAGACGGGGAATGTGTTCTCAGCTCACCCAACTTCCTCTTCACTTCAACCAGAGAAAATTCTGCCCACTTACCCTTAGCCGGCGAGCTCCCCACTCCCTGCCTGACTGTGTGTGTGGGAGGGTTAGGTCCCAGGAGAGAGTCCAGCCTTCCTCAGCCTTTCTGGTGAAGAGGGATTGAGATTAGGGGGCAGGGATTAGGGTGCAAAACAGAGGCCTGGCCTGCTGACCTTTGGCCCCGGGAGGCAGAGCGACTTTGTGTTCAGTAGGTTTGGGCAAAACTTGTCCCAGCCCCCAGCCAAAACCCAGGCAGGGCTCCCCAGAACCAAGACCCCAGGAAGAGAGCCATGACACCAGAGAAACACCGAGGACAGACCTGATGATGAACTGACTTCCATGGGGCCATTTTGCACTGGAAGCACGTGAAGGCTTGGGAAAGGTGTGTCCCGTGTGCAGTCTTTCCTCCTCAGCCCTTCCCAGCAGCCTCCTCCATCCTGCCTCCCCATGTCTTAAAAGGCTGGCTGTGCTTTGCTGGAATGTGGAGCTATTCCTAGGGGGAGACAGGGAGGTGAGGGGAGCTGAATTGCCCATGCTGAGCAAGACGTTTAGCTACTCAAGCAATAATAGGGCTTTCATGGAGATGGCCAACCTTGGGTTCCGAAGCTATTTTCCACCCACAAGCCTCCTTCCTCCCGCCCTGAGTTACCCAGTTGAGAATCCTCCTTTGTTGGGCTGAGCCCTGGGGGAAGAGGGGCTGGGCTTTGTGGAAGGGGCCCCCAGGCCAGGCTGACTGGGCTCCCTGTTGTCTGGGTGGAGCACATCTGGTCAGTGGAGGGGAGCTGGGGCCAAGGCCAGGGCCAAGAGACCTAGCCCTTCTTTCCCAGCAACCCCCAGGGTATAGGCCCTGTTTTTGCTCCTGGGTTCAAGTTGTAGTTGTGGGCTAGTACTTTCTGTGTTTCTCAATGGAAGGGTCCTTGAGAGGACACAGGGACAAACGCCACTCTAACTAATGACCCCTAGTCCAGAGCCACCTTTCCACAGAGCAGACGCAAAAGGCGTGGGGAGGAATGCACACCCTGACTCTGAGGATCCACTCTAGGGGGCCACAAAGGCTGTGTAGAAGGGTGGAAGCTGGGCGGGTGAGGGTGAGGCTGGAGCTGAGGCTTGGCCTGGCCAGGCAGGGTAATGAGATCCAGCTGGAAGGGAGGAGGAGGAGGGAAAGGAGGAGGGAGAGGAGGGAGAGAAGGAGGGGGAGGAGGAGGTTCCTTTATCTCTCGCTCCATGTTCTCAGGGCCCACGTTTTTTAATTTGTGTTGGATAAACAATATGGGATTGTGTACGCAAAGAAGCTCTAATTATCCCCCGAGGTTGTGTTTCCTTAGAGGAAATGAACTGGGCATGGCATTCGCGGTGGATCGCAGAAACGCACCAGCCCAATAGCTTCCAGATTGCTGCTCAGGCGTGCCATGCTGGGAGCCTCCTCCAGCGGGGCTGTTCTCTCCACACACCCAGCTGTGTCTGGAGCCCAGTTTGTACCCTGCCTGACCTGGCCCTGGTAGGGCAGAGGAAGGCTTGCTTGTCCCCAAACCTCACTTCCTCCCTGTGCACCGAGCTCGACCCCCACCCCCATCAGCCCCATCTTTAATCTCACTACTAGGGACAGCTAAAGGTCTGAGACATGGACTTCTGGAACAAGGGTTAGAAATGGAGGTGGCCCCTTGCACATCTGCTCCCTGCCATAGTCGCCAGTGAGTGGTGGCCATGCAGCAGTTTTCATGGGGTGCTTAGGGCTCCTATTTATCCACTCCTGAACAGTGTCTTCCTAGAGTACTTTCTCATGGAGGCTTTCTCATAGAGTACTTTCTCTAGGGTGGAGGAGTGCACAGTTGAGGACTCTGTTCTGGTGACCCAACCTTCTGGGAGAAGGTACCCCAAACATCTGCAGCACACTGAGATTTAGGCATCCCTGATGAGCTGCCTTACCATTCACCCCAAACTCTTCACCTGCTTGAGATGTAGTCCAGAGAGGCAGAAGGGGGGGGGAAGTTGAAGTTCCAAGATGCAGAAGGAGGGCCTGCCTGAAGGTCACATGCGTGTAACGGGCCACGGAGAGATCACTGAGTGAGACTTGTGAAGGAAGGGCCTGTTAGGAGTGAGATGGTTGAGTGAGTAGGCTATACAGAAACGTCAACCTGCAGATAAATAAAATCAAGTTATCACCTTCACCCATCCCCCATATGTTTTCCTCTAGCCTTATTGGAGGAAATAAAGGTATTCCCAGAGACTAGATGGCAACACCATCAAGAATGGATGCACTTACGTGCCCAGCCAAGGGCTAATACTTACCATCAAGAAGCTGGGCAACTAGGCGGGGGGGGGGGGGGGGCTTCAAAGGTAAACTCTGGGTCCTAATAGAACTCAGGGCCTTCATCAGGGGCTTGTCAAAGAAAATGGCAAACAGTTCCCAGGAAGCTTCCCTGGGGGAGCTGCAAGGACTAGTGGGCTGGATGGAGCCCCAGACAACCCCGGCTCAGACTCCTGCAGTGGACAAGGCAGTGGGAAGGCAGAGATGGGGAGGTGACTGGCGGCAGCACCAGAACTGTTCCCCCTGCAATGGAAGGTTCGCCCCCGTGTCTTCCTTTTATCTTTTCATTACATACAAATTAGGAGTGCGATTAACTTTATTAAAAGCAAACAAAGCTGGTCAGAGAATGGGGCCTCCAGACAGAGCTGTGGGGGCAAAGAGAGAAGAAGCCAGGAGGAACAGGGAGGGCTGTGGTTCTGCAGTTAAAGGGGCAGGAGGTGGAGGGTGGGGAGGGGCTTCTCGGCAGGATCCTGTCTCTGGGGATCCCAATACTTTCATGGCCATCACTAGTCTTCTGAAGTTACGCCAGCTCAGTCCAGCCTCAAGAAAATTCCTTGTATCTTTAAAAGATACAAGGGAGCTGAAGAGATGACTCAGTGGTTAAGAGCACTTGTTGTTCTTGCAGAGGACCCGGGTTTGATTCCCGACACATGGAGACTCACAACCATCCACAACTCCAATTCCAAGACACGCACGATACATAGATATACATGTGAGCAAAACCACTCATACACATAAACTAAGATAAATAGATCTATAAATAAAGATACAAGGAACCACTGACCATTGAGTCTATCACTATTTCTCACCTCCAGCTATTAATGGAGAAACTGGGGCCCAGAGAGGCAATGTATCCCAGGCTCCTTGTAATGTGAGTGTCTGAGGGTGGTGTGATAAGAGACAAAGCTTTCTGTTTTAAAAGATGTTCTCCACTTTGCCTCACTTCCCCATAGTGTTGAGAAGGTCTGACCGAAATCCCTCTTGCTACAGACACACCCATATTTTTCTTCACTCAGTAGAGCTGCTGACCCATACCAACCTTTTCTGGACTCCAAAGCAGCTGCATTTTACCCCCTTGGCCTTTCCTTCATTTGTAGCTTTTTGTAATTCTGAGAGTTCAGGGCCCAACTGCCATTGGAAGCCTTGACCCCCATCATGGCCACAACCCTTATGGTATCTCTGGCAGCTGAGTGGCACATTAAGTTATGAGAAGGCCTTCTGACTGCAAATCCTGACTGCCAGGCAAGTCAGAGTCCACTCGAGTCATTGTCTTCCTCGATTGCTTTATTCAGAGCACATTTATCGAGGGCTTGTTTTCTACCTAGTAATGTACTAAGTGTTGAGGATTCAGTGATGCTGAGGCAGATGGGACGTTTGACTGCATGGAGCATGTAAATGAGAAGCTGTGCTTTAGTGTGGCTATAGCATGCCAGCAGTAGAAAAGACGTAGAACCTGAACATGCTGAGGTACATCTCCAGGCCCAGCTGAAGCAGGAAGATGATGCATTTTGAAGCCAGCCTGGGCAACATAGCCAGACCCTGTCTCCAAAAAACAAGGGTGAAGGATGTAGCTCAGGGGTAGAACCCTCATCTAGCATGTATAGACCCTTGGTCCCATCCCCAGCATCACAAAAACAAGTAAAGGAAGGAAGGAAGGAAGAAAGGAAGGAAGGAAGGAAGGAAGGAAGGAAAGAAAGAAAGAAAGAAAGAAAGAAAGAAAGAAAGAAAGAAAGAGAGAAAGAAAGAAAGAAAGAGAAGAAAATGGAAAGATTAACACACTTGACTTGATCATCACACATTGTGTACATTTGTCAATTACGTGGTACCCTATAAATTCAGACAACTAAAATAATAAAAAAATTATAAATATCAATAAAGGACAGATTAAAGAGCTGAATCTCCAACACATCTACGATTCTGCTTTGAACCATTTCCAAAACGAGGAGGAGTGTGGTGCCATCAAGGATGGCTATGATGTTCACATTGCTGGATTCTGTCCAGTGTCCAAACATCAGCTCAGGACTCCTGATACCTTCTAGCACCTTCATCTGTGTTGTTAGTTACTTCACACTCATCCAAATAAATAACACTAAGGGCTCACTATTGTTGCTGTTAAAAACAAACAAACAAACCCTCTTGGTTTTATAGATCCAGGGCTTTACTAGTGTCAAATTAGTTCCAAGAGGAATGCTTTCACCTCTCAAAGTACAATTTCTAAACCCTTTAGGCACCTAGCACCTACTGGAACCAACGACTTAACTCTTTATGGAAATCAATCAAGCTTAGCAACTTCCTTAATGGGAGAAGGCAAGAAATGAGTGCAGCTTGAACCAGCTATAACCCATCCTCAAAATGGGCTCTGCTATTAGGCCAAACCATATAAAATTGCCATTTTGGAGGCCAACAATTGTCAAGTATTGAGTTTCCTATGATTCAATGTCATACTTACCAAGTAGTCTGGGCCAGTCAGTTAAGTAGGTCTTTCGAGAACTTCCCCTGGTATCAGTCTTTCATGCAGCATCATTAGCATGGGTGCCCTCACTGGACAGTCCCAGTTCTTGTTGGACAGTCCCAGTTCTTGTTGGACAGTCCCAGTTCTTGTTAAGCCATTGTAATAGGTCTCCTGAGGCTTCCTGAGGCAAGTTTTCTCGATGGTCACATAGGAGTCCCTTGTGAAGCTGAATAATGACAGCCAGCACTTTGCTGACATGTCATCTCTCATGTGACAGACCCTGTTCTAAGCACTTCACAAGTATGAACTCAAACAATGCTCAGAAAGTACCCCACAGGGTGCGTGTTACAATCACCTCAATTTGTAAAGGTGGGAAACTAAGGCAGGAGAATTAAGGAGCTTGTCCAAGGCTCACCACTCACTGATGCTATGCATTGAATTAAGCTGGAAATTTAACTCCTAGCTTGCTTGTGTGCCTGGCTCAGAGGGCTCAGGACAGACTGAAATCTTCCATTTCTTATCCCTTTCAGTAAGAGGGAAAAAAGTTTTTCCAAGGAACAGATGAGGGAAAGCAAAGGACAAGTAGATAGGATAGAAAGGAGGGACTGTGCTAGTCAGGTTGGACAAGGGATCCTCCAGACCTGAGCCATGAAACTAAAGGGGTATCTCCATTCAAGCTCACTACAAGTTCCCTCCCAGGGGTCGGATGCTTGGGAAGTGTGGTGGAAACCTGGAGACAGCGGGCAGTAAGGCTATCATTTCTTGGCTTGTAGCCTTTGATATGTCATTCGACTTTCCTGATCTATGGTTTACTTACCTGCAAACTGGGCCGAAGGAGGCTGCTGCAATTATAGAAGGAGAGTTCAGTGCCTGGCAGTTTCCTGGCCCATGGGTGATGCTGGTGAGGGCTAGTCCCCTTTCCTGACAGTTGAGTAGGGCTATAGATGGGGCTGTCAGTTCTCTCTACTCCTTGTCTGGCTGCCTTTGGTACACAGACTTAGAGACCCCGGGCACAGTGACTGGTGGCTGGGAATGAATCCTAGTAATAAAGGCAGATCTGTGCAGTTTTGTTGAAGTTCCTATTTGATTTTTACTCTGCTCTGGCTTCCTCTCCCCTCTCAGATATTCCAGTATCCTCAGTCCTGAGGCCCCAAGGACAGCTCCCTGTTGCCGCCATTCTTTTTAGGTCTGAAGAAGACTCATATGGAATCAGTGGAGAATAAGTCTGGTTTTGCCTCTAGCCGTCCATGGAAAGACAGAATAACAACGTTATGCTGAGCATAGTGGCACACACCTGTAATTCAATCCTTTTGGAGGATGAAGTAGGAGGGTGGAGAGTTTGAGGCTAGCCTCAGATACATGGTGAGTTCAAGGACAGCCTGGACTACAGACTACACAAGGACACTCTCTCTGTCTCTGTCTCTGTCTCTGTCTCTGTCTCTGTCTCTGTCTCTCTCTCTCTCTGTGTGTGTGTGTGTGTGTTTCTCTCTTTCTCTCACTGTCTCTCAAAAAAAGCAAATTACCCAAACCAAGAAAGACTATACGAACAAAATCAGAGAAGAAAGGGCCTAACAATAGCATGTCTGTCTGTCCTACCATGGTCATAGTGTGGCGGGTCTGAGTCTGACACCTCTCAATTCTCTCTCAGCCCCATTTATCTTTATTTTATCATTTAATGTAGGAGAAGCCAATACCAATGGGTCCATTTGTATTAATGGAGAACTTTTCTAGAGCTGAGCAAAGACCCCTTCTCTTCCTACCTCCATGCCCAGCCTCCTGCCCAATGAGGGCATCCCATTCACCAGCCATACATAATGCAACTAAGGGGCTAGGATCCTGACAGGTTCCCTACAGGTTACCCTGCCTGTTCCCTCTGTGTCTCTGTGTTCTATGTCCATATAGCTTTTTTTTTTGTAGAGATCTTCTGCGCACTTTGGTCTATCCATCTTCATTTGTTCACAAGCCTGTTGGCCAGAAGTACTTTCATGCCAAACAGGACTCCTTCCTGTTCCCCTGTTCCTCAGCACATCAGTGGGCTTCCAGGTCTCCTTTCCTGGCACTGCCCCTCCATTTCCCTCTCTGGGAACTACATGGAGGCATCTAAACTGTCTGATTGTGTTCTAGCAGTCCGCCACACTGTGTCCTTTCTAAGATCCTCAGTTCCTTTCCTGTAGGAAAAGGAGACCAGGGTAGGAACAGCTGGTCCCAAAGCTTCCTCTAGCTGTGTGTTTCTTCAAGAGGCGGGGGGAGTTGGATAACTCTGTCTTTGTGGGTCTCTGAAGCATTGGAGGGGAGAATGAGAGGCTCCCCCAGATCATTCAGATTGGCTGAGTTAGGAGAAGATTGGGGCTGCGGCTGTGGCAGGAACAGAGGAGGGTGAGGGTAGCCAGCAGCAAGCAGCTCTGGGAAAAGATAAAAGGTGAAAATGTAGACAGGGAAGGGGCAGGAAGGATAGAGGAGGAGGAGGTGGGGGGGAGGGAGCAGAAGGCAAGGAAGGGAAAAAATAAACACATAATCAGGGTTATGGAGTTTCCTGTGCAGCTGGAGTCATCTTTTGCTCTTCATAAACTCAGCTGAGGCTTCACCACCCACTCTAGACAGGTGGCTGCTGTTCCCATGGCAGCTCTGCTTGAGACCTGAACAAGGCGCTGGTGAGCGAGCGCTCAGGTTTAGGTGTGAGGCCTACCAACATGAAAAGGCTGAGTTTATCTGGAGTGGGAGCTACCCCTTCACCCAGATACAACCTTGTTGGGATGAAAGAATAAAGTTATTGGAGTGAGACTGGCTTGGTCATGCACGGGGTGCTGGACTCTGACAATCTTGCCCCTCTCTGAGCCTGTTTCCTTATCTGCCAATGTTGCTGCCATCTCTTGGTAGCATACAATCT
Source organism: Peromyscus nudipes (assembly GCA_902168325.1). Taxonomy (NCBI): domain Eukaryota; kingdom Metazoa; phylum Chordata; class Mammalia; order Rodentia; family Cricetidae; genus Peromyscus; species Peromyscus nudipes. Next base: position 7,964 of record CABHPH010126326.1, on the reverse strand, counting down.
TAGGTCCGTGTTGATTGCCATAAAGGCCCCCTCCGCCTGGCCCAGTTACTGGCCAATAGCTGGCATTCTTTACTATTTCCTGACTCCTGATTTCTCCCACCGTTCAAGATGACCTACATACACCCTGTAGCCTCCCCAGCCTCACCCACAGGTCTCTGGTCTTCAAGGCTAAGCCTCTAGGATGACCATGGTTGCAGAGCTGTGTGCAGAGGGACCTCTTCCTTTTTACTCAGTCCTCCTTCCCGAAGTACCTACTCTCAACCAGCGAGTCCTGGAGAAGGAGTAAGCAGAGGGCAACCAAGTGTTCCCCAGATCCCCATCATCATTTCTGTGAGGGCACATGGAGCCAAACTCTTACAGCTTCCCTAAACAGATCTTATGTGGAAAAGTGAGTGTCATGGTGCATTAGCCCAGGAGGACAGTTTAGAATGCTTATTAGATTTTCAGAGAAGATTCTGGAAAGCCATCCCAAGGTACAGTCTTTAAGTAACTTACTGTAGATCAAGAAGTACCCTAAGCATTGTGGCTTACTTCAAACAGCCCTGGAAGGAAGGAAAAGCCTATGTACATAGATGGTCACCCAGCTGGTCATGGTGAGGACAGGTTTTAAGAGCCTAGCTTTCTGACACCTGAGCCCACGCTAAGTCACTTTCCTGTACTACCTCCTATGAGCAATGGAGAGGGCTTGGCTTAATGTACCATTTATTTATTTGCTCATTTACCTATTCAGTCCCTATTTTTCTCTTAAATTCTGTTTTGTATTAAGAATTGTGATAGGTATGGAAATACAGATCCTTTAGCTGAGTGTGGTGGTGCACACCCATATTCCCAGCACTGTACAAGCTGAGACAGGAGGATTGTAAGTCTGAGGCTAACCTGCTGAGATACATAGTAAGACCCAGTCTTGAGGCAGGAAGCGGCAGGGGGTGTAGAAGGGAAGGAACCACGCATCTCTTGCATTTTTCCAAACTATTTCAGGTCAGTTTAAGAAGTATAGTTGAGAGTATAATAGTTTGAATCAGAAATGATCCCCTTAGGTTCATTCTTTGAGTGCTTACATCTGGCTTCTGGGACTTCTTTGGAAGGCTAGAGAACCTTTAGGATGTGGCCCCTGGCTGGTATAAGTAGGCCACTGGGGGTGGGATACTCAAAGACATAGGCCAGCACTTACTACATCCCTGCTCTGCAAGTCTTTGTAAAGAGCCACTGCTGTGTTCCTAATGTCAGTGGCTGAGCCATTCTCCCATGCCTTCCCAGCTCTGATGGACAGTAACCCTTGGAAACAGTGAGCCCAAATAAAACTCCCCTAGGATTTCCCCCACCCCTCTTAGTTATTTTTGGCCATAGCAACACCAAAGTAACTAATACAGAGGATAAGTATGGGTGCCAGGGATGTATGTCTCTTTTGGATCTTGCATTAACAGCCAGGGTCTTTCCACTCGGAAGGTTAAACCCTGAGCTTAAATGCAGTTAGATGCCCCTTGCCTTTCTGGAAGCACTGGAATTGATGTAGTGCAACCCCCTCCACATCACTCTTTGCAGACTGTGAGTTCTTGAAGTTACTAGATGCTTCACAAAGCCATACAGCATGGTGCACAACAGTGTGAAGGCCTTGGGACCCAATCCCAGCTCTGTCCCTTATGTGACAGAGTTATGTGACCTGGAGAAACAGATTGACTTCACTAAGCCTTCAGGCTTCCCATCTGGGAGATGGAGATAAACATTGTGTCCACTGAAGAAGAGGCTGATTTGATGATTAAATGAACGAAGGTCTGCACCATGCTTGGACAAATACACTCAGCAAACAGTGCCATACCTATTTAACCATTGGGTGTAAAGATTATGAGTGCTGAATGTTTCAAGCAAGACCTTAAAGATTAAAAAAACAAAACAAAAAACCTCAGCCTCTCTGGTCCATGCCCAGCCTGGATCTACATTAGTGAACCGTCTGACTGACCTAGGACCTAAGTCTGACCTAAGACCCATACCCCACCCCACACTACAATGTAATCGCCACCACCACCACCCTGTGCTTACCCCTCTAGGCGCAGGCCCAGTCAGGAAGAGGATTTGCATGCTTTTTCAGAAAGTCTGCCTGGTCCCTTGCTCCAAGCTGCCTTTTCATGTCTAGGCCCAGATGGGAGCTGCATCAGGGGATTTTCTTGGACTTCACCCAAGAAATCTCACACTACCTCTAAAAGCCTTCTGTCACATCACTTGCCACTGTATTAGAACCATCCCATCTCTTCAATAAATAATCAACACGGAGTACCTGAACAACTGACCTACTCACTCCTCCTACCTGACCTCAAATCAACCAAGTCAGGGCTATAGCAACAACAGACCCAAACATCCACTCAATCTAAGCAGGCTAGAATCTCATACCACACATGCAAGCAGCTAAATAAATCCACATGCCCAGGTTCCCATCACAAACAATATGAAAGGCCAAGACAATATGTCCCAGACAAAGACCACCAGTCCTATAGAAATGTTCTCCAGAGGGAATTATCTAGATGAACTTCAAGACACAGAATTTAAAATAACAATTGTAGACATGATTGAAGAATTCAAGGAATTTATAAAGGACACAAGCAAACACCTGAATGCAGTTAAAGAGGACAGAAATAAACTTCCTATTGAAGTCCAAGCAAACACAATTGCCTGAATGAAATTATTAAGACAACACAGAGTTTGAAAACTGACTTCAATAAAGAGTTAGAAATATTGAAGAAAACTCAAACTGAAATGAAGATGGAATTGAAAAATCCAAAGACCCTTTGAGAAAGTCTGGGTAAAGCCGTACCAGTAGATGACTTGAATAGAAGACAGAATGTCGGCACTTGTAAATAAAGGAGAGGAGTCGGACCAGTCAATGAAAGAAAATGATACAGTTAAAAATGAAAGGCAGTGGTGGTGCACGCCTTTAATCTCAGCACTAGGGACACAGAGGCAGCTGAATCTCTGCGAGGTCGAGGCCAGACATGTCTACAGAGATAGTTTCAGGACAGCCAGGGCTACACAGAGAAACCCTGTCTTGAATAAACAAACAAACAAACAAATAAATAAATAAATACAATAAATAAACACAATAAAGTTGAATAAAAATGAAAGGAATATGCAGGAACCTTGGAACACCATGAAAAGAACAAATCCAATTAAAGGCACAGAGGAAGAGCCCCAGGTCAACAGCATAGACCAGATCTCCAACAGGGTAATAGAAGGAAACTTCCCTAGACTGAGGGAAAATGTACCCATAAAGATACAAGAGGCACACAGACCACCAAATAGACAGGATCAGAAAAGAAACTCCCCATGTCCTATTATAGCGAAAACACTAAATATACAGAACAAAGAAAGGGTATTGAAAGTTGCAAGAGAAAAACCACAAATCACATATAAGGGCAAACCCACCAGAATAACAGCTGACTTCTCAATGGAAACTTTAGAAGCCAGAAGAACTTGCTCCAAGTTCTAAAAGACCACAGATGCCAACCCAGACTACTACACAGTAAAAGTATCTGCCATAGTTAAAGTAGAAAGAAAAACTTTCCATGATTCAAACAGGCGAAAAGAATTCATTTACCAAATCAGCCCTATAAAGAATACTGGAGGTAATGTTTTAGACTGATGAGATTAATAAGCACACCCAAGAGGCTACAGAAAGAAAACAAATGAAGCTATAATAACCGAAAACAAAAATTGGACTAAGAACACAAACAGCAAAAAGGCAACAAAATGACATCCATCAATATATGCTTTTCAATAATAACTTTAAATATTAATGGCTTCAACTCCCCAATCAAGACACAGGTTAATTGAACGAATTAAGAAACAAGATGCAACCTTTTGCTGTTTATAAGAGACACAACTTGCTTTCAGGAACAGGACCACATTAGAGTGTAAAGTTTGGGAAAATATTCAAAGCAAACGGAACCAGGACATAAGTAGGTACTGCTACCTTAATATCTAACAAAGTAGATCTCAAACCCAAATTATTCAGAAGATACAAAAAAAGGACACTTCATTCTGATCAAGGGAACAATTAACCACGAAGACATTATAATCTTAAGCATATACACCAAACTCTAGTACACCCAATTTCCAAAAAATAAAAAAGCATTATAATGGACTTCAAGACACAGATAAATCTCAATTTAGTGAGAGTGGGGGATTTCAGTACTATACTTTCTCCAGTGGGCTGGTCATCCAAATAAAAATCAAACTGAGAAACATTGGAATTAACTGATCTCACTCACCAAATGAACCTAACAGATATCTATTTGGTGTTCTACTCAAACACCAAAGAAGACACATTCTACTCAGCAGCCCATAGACAGTTCTCTAAAATATTGGAACATAAAACAAATATAAAAAATAGAAAACTTGAAATTTTCATTGACTACAATACAACAAAGTTCCAAATCAGGAGCAGAAGAAACCTCTGCAAATTGCACCCGCTTGTGGAGACTGAACAATAGACTATTGAATGGTGAGTGGTCAAAGAAGAAATCAGGAGATAAATTGTGGAGCTAAATGAAAATACAGCACACCAAAGCCTCTGGGATGCATGAAAGGCAGCCCTAAGAGAGAAGTTTATAGCTCTAAGTTGCTACATTTTAAAAAATCAGAAAGAGCACAAATAGCTTGATGATGTATCTCAAGAATTTGGGGAAAAAAAGACAACCCAAACTAAAATCCTGTAGATGGGAGCAAATAATAAAACGCAGGCAGAAATTAATGAAACAGAAATAAGCCAATAAAAATAGTACAAACAATCAATGCCTCCAAGGACCAGTATAAACTTGACAGACCCTTAGCTGATTTCACCAAAAGAAAGAAGAGACCGATGTTAGTAAAATTAGAGATGATTTAGAGGGAAACATTGTAATAGACACCACCACCACCACCAAAATCCAGAAAATTGTCAGACAACACTTGAAAAAAAAAACTATATATGCTCCATTAAACTGGAAAACCTCAGAGAAATAGATTAATTTCTGGACACATCTGAATCACCAAAATTAAAACCAGAAGACATAAACAACTTCAACAGACATGTAACAAATAAGGAGACTAATGTAGTAATAGAAAGTTGTCCAACTGAAAAAGCCCAGGTCCGATGTACTCACAGCAGAATTCTACCGACTTGCAAAGAAATCCTATAATCAATACTCTTCAAATTATTTAAAAGTAAAAAAAAAGAAATAGAAGGAACACTTCCAAACTCCTTCTGCAAAGTCAGTATTATTCTCATACCAAATCCCAGTAAAGACACAACAACAGGAACTCTAAGCCAATATTCCTGATGAACACATAGCAAAAGTCCTTACTTAAATATGTACAAGCTGAATACAGTCATATGTCACAAAAATCACCACCATGACCAAGCTGTCTTTATCCTCCACATGCAGGGTTGGCTCAAAATATAGAAACCAATAATGTAATAAGTCATATAAATAAACTAAAAAAAATCACACATCATCTCAATAAATGCAGAAAAGGTCTTTGACAAAATTTAGCAGGCCTTTACGATAAAAGTCCTTGACAGAATAGGACTGGAAGGAACACACCTCAACATAATAAAGGTTGTAGTTGAAAAAACCAACAGGCAACATCATCCTAAATGGAGAAAAATTCAAAGCAATCCCATTAAAATCAGAAATGTGACAAGGCTGTTCACTATACCTACTCCTTTTTAATATAGTGTTTGAAATTCCAGCTACAGCAATAGGACAAGAAAAGGAAATTAAAGGGATATAGACTGGAGAAAAAGTAAAATTATTTATATTTACAAATGATATATTTTACATGAAAGAGTCTGAAGATTCTACTAGAAAACTTTAGGAATGGTCAATACTTTCATCAAAGTGACATGACGCAAAATTAACTTACAAAAATCAATATCCTTTCTACATACCAATAACAAGCAGGCTAAGAGAGAGATCATGGAAGTACTCCCATACACCATACATGGTAATCTCAACAAACAAACAAACAAACAAACAAGTAAACAAGCAAGCACCCTAAGAATAAACTTAATCAAAGAGATGAAAAGACCTCTGCAACAAAAACTTTGAATTTCTGAAGAAATTGGGAAAAACACTAGAAAACAAAAAGACCTCTCATGGTCATGAATTGGTAGATTGAATATTGTGAAAATGACGATTCTACCAAAAACAATCTCCAGATTCAATGCAATCCCAGTTAAAATTCTCATTGCATTCTTCACAGAAATAGAAAAAAATACTAAAGTTCATATGGAAGCATTAAAAAATCCAGTATAGCCACAAGGATCATCAACAAAAAGAACAATTCCTAGGAGGGTGGTGGTGGTGCATGCCATTAATCCCAGCACTCAGGAGGCAGAGGCAGGCTGATCTCTGTGAGTTCGAGGCCAGCCTGGTCTACAAAGTGAGTTCCAGGACAGTTAGGGCTATTACCCAGAGAAACCCTGTCTCTAAAAAACGAAACCAACCAACAAACACCCAATTCCTGAGGTATTAGCATACCAAATTTTAAGTTATGGAATGGAACCATAGTAATAGAACAACATGGTGTTGGCACAAAAATAGACATGTAGTAGATCAATGGAACAGAATATAAAACCTAATGATAAATGCACATAATAAAGCCACCTGCACTGGAGGAAAGAGCATCTTCAACAAATGGTGCTGGTAAAACTGGATCTCCACATGTCCGAGAATGAGATTAGACCCAATGTATCATCTTGCACAAAAAAATCAACTCCAAATGGATCAATGACCTTAATCTGAAATCTGAAACTGCTAGAAGAAAACATAGGCAGATATAGGTGTAGGGAAGGACTTTCCGAATGAAGTCCACTTGTCCAGAAATTAAGATCAACAATTAACAAGTGGAGCCTGATGAAACTTAAAAGCTTCTGTACAACAAAGGAAACAATTGAGTGAATAAGAAGCTCAAATATTGGGAGGGAATCTTTTCCAGTTATACATCTGACAGAGGATTAATATCTAGGATATATAAAGAACTCAAAAAAAAAACAGAGTCAAGAAAACAAACAACCCAATTTTAAAATGGTCTATGGATTTGAACAGAGAATTCCCCCCTGCAAAAAAAAAAAACCACCAACAATAATAGCTAAGAAATACCTTAAGAAGTATTTATCGTCCTTAGCAATTAGGGAAATGCAAATCAAAACAACTTTGAGATTTCATCTTACCCCAATCAGAATGGCCAAGATCGAGAGAATAATTGACAGCGATGTTGGAGTGGATATGGGCAAAGAGGCACTCTTATCTGCTGTTGGTGACATTGTGAACTGTGCAGCCACTATGGAAATCAGTGGGGGGAATCCCCAAAGATCTGCAAATAAATCTACCATACAACCTTACTATACCAAGGTAGATCTATATGCCAAGGAGTCTTGGCATGTACTCAATGGACTCAATACTCTACTCCACAGATACTTACTCAGCCATGTTCATTGCTGCTCTAATCATAATAGCTAGAAAATGGAAGCAGCCTAGATGTTCATATACTGATGAATAAATAGTGAATATGTAGTATGTTTACACAACAGAATTCTGTTTAGCTATAAAGAAAAATTAAATCATGAAATTTGCAGGTAAATGACTAGAACTGGAAAATATTAGACTGAGTGAAGTAACCCAGACCCAGAAAGACAAATGCATATTCTCTTATTTGTGGATCCTAGATCCAATCTTTAGGTTTTAGTGTATCCTAGACTAATCACAGAAGCCAGGAAAGTAGAAAGGGACCATGAGTTGGGGGAGAAGGCACTCTATAATGGGGATAGCCAGACATAAGTAACTTGAAGTGGGAAAGTGGAAAATGGGGGTGCTTAACTGGAAGAGAGAGAGGAAGGAGGGATGAATAAGAATGTTTGGGAAATCCACAAGGATACCTATTATTTTATAAGCTTACTTAGACACACACACACAGGCACACACACACACACA
>CABHPH010126325.1:12500-35991 GCA_902168325.1 Peromyscus nudipes | reverse complement strand
GGGATGGTCTTTCTGTATGCTGTGAATATGTGTTGCCAATATTGGCTATTAAAGAAGCTGCTTTGGCCTATGGCAAGGCAGAATAGAGCCAGGCAAAGAATCCAAGCAGAGAGACGAAAAGGAAGGTGGAGTCAGGGGAGTCTCTGTAACTTGCCCAGAGGAATAAGATGTAATAGAAATACAGGTAAGCCATGAGACACACAGTGATACATAGATTAATAAAAATGTGTTGAATTAAGTTGTAAGAGATAGTTAATGATAAGCCTGGGCCATAGGCCAAATAGTTTATAGTTAATATTAAGCCTCTGTGTGATTATTTTATAAGTTGCTGTGCGCAAGGCAGGACACAGGAAACTTCCAGCTACGTGTGTGTGTGTGTGTGTGTGTGTGTGTGTGTGTGTGTGTGTGTGGTGTTGAGTTCTGGGGATCAAGTTAAGACCTTGCACACTAGCCAAATGCTTTACCACTGAGGTACATCTTCAGTTTTTAGACTTTATGTTCCTGAAGTATATTTTTAAGTGTATCTTAGGAGACAAGAGAAATGAAACATAATGAGGGGACTGATGCTGTTTACATCATGAATAAAATAATCTGCAGAAAAACCACAATTCAGATAATGAGTAAAGTTGAGCACAGACTGTTTAGATGGAATGAAGGACTCCTGTCAGCTCTGTTGATGTGGTAATGGTGTGCTGGTCATGGAAGATGAGGTCCTGTCTTAACTACAGGGGATGCATAGTGAAATGTTTGTGGGTGAAGTCACCTGATGTCCTGGACTCACAATACTGTGACGGTGATGACAAAGGGGGAATGTGAGTAGTTGAACAAACTTGGAAAAATGGTTGCTGGAGCTGAGTAATTGGACAGGGAAGTTCTTGTGCTCTCTAGTTTTATAAATGTCTGAAAATTTTGATGTAAAAGACCCCTGTTTTTATAACAGCCCAAACTTATTCTAGTCCTGGCCTTGCCTCCTGGATTGCCAAGGGGAGGAGGAAACTAGGTGGGTAGACACAGTAGAGATCATATGGATGTTATCTGTGGAAATCTCTTCTGGAAAGTGTGCTGGGAAAAGCCAGCCTTTGCCAGGCAGAGCTCACTCACCGGTACAGGTTCCTCTCTCTGTCAACCACCTCAGTAGCCACAGGTCCTGTAGGGCCCCAGAAGTCATCTTCAGTCCCCAGTGGTTCCAGTTGCTTGTCTCTTGGAGAGTCAGGAGCAGATGGATGGAAGGTTGCTAGTGGTGCAAGTTGTGAGCACCCCTCCTCTAGAAGAAGCCAGGCAGTTGTCACTCTATGTCTCCTCAGCTCTCCCCAGTACTGGCCCAAGGCTGAATTATTTTACAGGTTGGCTAGCCTAGACCTTACCAAGAAGTATGTCTACAGACTTTATTGCTGTTCCTGAGGTTACCTGTATTCTATCTATCTATCTATCTATCTATCTATCTATCTATCTATCTATCTATCTATCTATCTATCATCTATCTATCTATCTATCTATCTATCTATCTATCATCTATCTATCATCTACATATACACACACATATATACATACATATATATTATTTTGTATTGTTTTCTTACCACTGCTTGCTTTCTGAGTGACCCTACCACCCTAATATCTGCTCCCTACCCAGCTGTTGTGTTTCATTTCCTATTAAAGCAGAAGTGTTGATTTTCCTAACATTTCTCCAGTGGGTAGGTTGTGAAAAGAATCTAACTGAAAATCTAACTGAAAAAATCAGCAGGGATTGGAGGTGAGTTCCAGGCCATAGCAGCTCAGAATGAGAAAGGAAACCCTGGTACAGAGCCTGATGCAAGCCAGAGACTTGATAGAGGGACAGCACTAACCCCCAAGGCTGGGAGAGAAGGAATCAGTACTCAGTGTTCTAGTTGAGGAAGATCTTTAAAGGGGTGGGGCTCTTTTCGGAGAACTGTACTGTTTCATGTCTGTGGGGGCGTTTACCCACCAACCCCACAGCTCCCCAGAGTTTTCTTGAGTGTGAGCAACAGGAAATATTAGATAGAAGGAATTATTGCGGAGAATCTTGCAGAGATAAACAGATAGAAAATAAAGGATAGCCTCGAGAGGGCCTGGAACCCTTTCCAACAGGCCCTGACTGTCTTTGCCCCAGGGTATTTATAGAGACACCAAGGGGTGGAGCAAAAGACCTCCCCCCCAGCACAGCCAAGTGCAGACCATCTCAGACACCTGCGCTCAGGCCTGTGGTCCTAATCATCCTCTATGCGGACATGCTGGGTAAAGCCACGAGGAACCCGAAAACGGGCTCCCACAATGTAAGAGACAGGGGGATAGAAATGATTTCCAGCACACCTGAGATCATGTCTTCTAAATGTTACAGGGATATTGCACCCATGAAATCTCAGCAATATTGTTGCCTCTATAAGATCTACACAATGGCAACACCAGTTGTCATGTTAATGTGGATGGAGGACATCTCACAAGGCCCCAGATGTAGATAACAGCTGCTAGAGAGGAATAAAATCAATCCTCTTCCGAAAGAACTCCATAATAGGTTATCCAATCCCAAATGGTCAGCCTTAAAGATGTATAAATGATCAACACCAAATGGGGTCATCAGGTTGTATTAATATATACACATGCACACATATATGTATTCATGCATATATTTAATAATAATATTTAAGAATAATTTATGAATTAGAGAGAGTGAGAGTTTGTGGGTAGGTCACAAGGAGACTTGGAGTAGGCAGGTAGAGAGATAGATGATCTAAATACAGTACTCATACTAGTGTATAAAATTATAAAAAGCAAGACAAAAACAAAATTTAAGAAAGAATGAAATGATGGCTTCCCACTACAGATGTCCCAATCATGATGCTCTAGGTCTGAACCCTTCACATACCTGACTGTAGTCTCTGCCGCTTAAATGAGGTGAGACTATCATCCATTTCTTCTCCATCTGGGTTCTTAGTAAGGTCCATCACACGTGGCTTCCTATACACAGACAAGTTCTTTTCCTCAGATGTCAGGAAAAAACAGGGAAATGAGCGTAGTGTACATGATAGTCCCACATAAAGTCTAAGTCATTAGAATTTGAACTCAGTCCCCTGCTTCTTCTCTGGGCTGTGTCTCTATAAAAGTCCTCATCTCCTTGCCATCCACACCCCAGAACTGGGATCATCTCAACCCCTCCTTTTCTCTCATTCGGATGTGTACCCAAATGTTCAGACATTGGAAAGTTTATCCCCAGTGTCACAGTGCTGAGAGGACAGAGGGTAAGACACAACGAGGTCATGAGTGTTCTGCTTTGACAAAGGAGTTAATGTCATCATCACAAGAGTAGATTCCTGTGGCCTGACAGGACTTGTCACAAAAGCCACTTTGCTTCTCACTCTCAGCCTTCCCAGTTGTACAACCAGATGGAACAGGAAGAAGGCTTCTTTAGATACAGGGTCCATTCCCTCGCCCTTCCCTGTATCTAGAACTGCAAGAAATAATCTCAATTCTTTGTTAAGTGCCCAGTGTCAGACATTGAGTTATAGCTGTACAAAACTAATAATCACTCATCCTGAATGCTAATAACCTAGACAGTATCTCCCAAATCTCTCTCCTTTCTGTTCTCTACTCTCCCCCTCCACAGACTCCAACATTGTCCCAGGATGGAACAAGCATTGTCTTAAACCACTGGTGCATCCTTGAACATGTAACTCTGCTTCTGATCTGGTCCCCTTCTAGCTCATTTTCTACACAGTAGATGATCATAAAAAGTGGATGGAGATGCCCCTTCATGGATGAGGTTCTGGAATGCCTCTCATTTTCACTGGGGAGAAGCAGAAGCTTCTTAGCATGGTTCATAGTTCTTGCTGTGGCCCATGTGCCCCTTAGGCCCTCCTATGTCACACTTTCCTGCTCAAATCTAGACCAGTAGCTCTCAAATCACTGTGTTTAATGTCACCTGGACAAGCTGCTAAATCAGAGACCTCACTGAAGGAAGCTGCCCACCCAAGAGTCTGAGTCAGCAAAGATAGAGTAGGGCCTGAGAACCTGCATTTATGTGGAACTCCTAGGTGATGGTGAGGCAGAGCAGCTGGTCTTGCAGATAGTTTCCTGTCCCTCAATGAGCTACTCTCTCTGCTTCCTTAGAATCTCTATGTCTGTGTGGAATTTTCTCCTTCTCGGCTTATCCTTCATTTCCAATCTTTGAGAGTCCACCTCAGTTCACCTTAGCTTTAGATGAGGTTAGACAGACCAGCACTGCACTAATAAGGTACCCGTTACAATTATGTGACTGTGGGGGAACAAGTATCTACTCCCTGCTGGACTGAGATAACAAATGTTGGGCCGTGCCTGTCTTGCTCACTGATGTGCACTCAGATCTCAAAATAGTGTATGATGTCACATGCAGCAGATGCCAGCCCTGAACAGACTCTTCAGCCTGTGAGAAACAGTCATGGCTGAAAGCAGGCTGGGGAACAAAGGTGCCAAGTAGCTGGGCTGGTTTCAGCTCCCAGAGAGGTGGAAAGAAGACTCTTCACTGACCAACTGATCCTGTTGGTCAAAATTGAACCAGAGAGCTGGAGAGATGGCTTAGTGGTTAAGAGCACATACTGTTCTTCCAGAGGACCCAAGTTCAATTCCCAGAACCCACATCAGACAACTCATAGGTCTGCAGGAATGTCTGTTCAATGAGTGGCTGACCCTCCTAAGTCTTTAGTATACCCTCCATTCAAGTGTGTCACAGCAGCTAGGAATTTGAGAACAGACGGAATTCATGGTCATGAACTGAAATGTGCCAAAGTGGGAGAACATGGGGCTTCAGCACAGTCTCTGGAGTGGAAGATGACTTTCCTGTCCTGTGGCTTCCCCTCAATCCCATTGTACAGTGTGTGTGTGTGTGTGTGTGTGTGTGTGTGTGTGTGTGTGTACATATGTCTGAGTATTAGGGTTCAGACAGTGATACACATTGTGGGTTTTTTTTTCCCTAAGGATCTTTCTGTCTGTATCTTTCTCTCCTCCGTGTGGTGACTGTTTTCATTGTCCAGTGGTCTGGGTTCTCTGCTGGCTACTCTTATCTACTATTATCACACTTGCTGTGCCAGAGGACTCTCCACTAACTCAGCTTTTCATATTATTTCTTCACAACTGAAGAAATTAAGAAGACATGTTATATGATTCTATTTCTTAAGGTCATACAACTAACACACACACACACACACACACACACACACACACACACACACACATACACCCTATCTCACTCTGTCACTGTGGTTTCCTGGATTCTTCCTGGATCTGTTTGTCTTTCTCATCACTCCAGGACCCTTTTCCCTCCTCTCAGCTCTGCAGAAACCATATAGGGCCTGGGTTGACCAGTAGGAGTTCTGTGTCCACCCCTTACCATGTGCTGGAGATGAGCAGCTGTGGATTCTTTGCCTCCAGGGTCCTGAGCTCCATTATCACCTGGTCACTGAGAGGGGCCTGGTCCAACCTGTAAGCAAAAGAGGAAGCTGTTTCTTCTGGGATCCACCACAGGATCATGAGGCCTCAGGGACCAGGATCCTGGACTCTGTTGTTTGTAGTTGGAGCCAGTGAGGAGCCTTATTAAGGCTTACTTGTGATTCAAAACCAGGACAAATGATGGAGAGCAGTGGGCTGAGTGGAGGGAGATGTGTCCATGACACAGTCTCATTGGAGTTGGTCAGTGTGCAGGGAGCTCTGAACCCAGGGTGATGACCTTTGGAACTTTTGAGAGCTGAAATGAGGGTCTTGTCATTTATAACCCTCTCCCACAGGTCAGTTATTGGAGACAGACTCTCCCAGGGAGGAAATATGGCTATAGATGAGGGGATTCATGTTGGCAAAGGGCTACACAGTAGCCATCAGCATTCTCAGTGGTTGGAGGTCATAGCCATATTCCCATGCTCCATATCTGGGCAGCTCTTCAAAGTAAACACATAGTGCTGGGATCATGGGTATTCATCCTGAGGAAAAGAGCCTTGGTTCCATGCTCACCTCCCTCCCCCTTTCCTTTAGTGCTAAGGGAGGAAGACTTGTCCTTATACAGCAGCCACTACCTGAGGTGTGCTGGCCCCATTGTTATGATCCTCAAGTTCCAGGATTTCTGGGTGTTAGGGTAGTGACCTCTCTGAGTTTCCACATCCTCAGGCCATAACCGTAGCTATATCACTCCCATCTGCCTATTGTGAGGCACAGACAAGGATGGAGGGGAAAGGGTCCTGCACCCATGAGAGGCTGAGCAATGTCAGGTGCAGCAGAGGTCAGCTTTGAACAGGCTCTTGAGCCTGTGAGAAATAGTCATGGCTGAAAGTAGGCTGGGGAACAAAGGTACCTAGCAGCTGGGCCAGTTTCAGCTCCCAAGAGGGTGGAAAGAAAACTCTTCAATGACCGACTGCTCCTGTGCATTTAAACCAGAGAGCTGAAGAAATGGCTCAGTGGTTAAGAGCACATACTGCTCTTCCAGAGGACCTGAGTTCAATTCCCAGAACCCACACCAGGTAATTCATATCTACCTGTAACTCCAGTTCTGGGCCATTTTGAGTCTTCTGGTCTCTGGGGGCACCTCCACTCAAATTACCAGCGATTCTCAACCTGGATCTGTTTGTCTTTCTCATCACTCCAGGACCCTTTGTTGTGGAGTGGGTTGTGACTTTTGTGTGGGGGTGTCAAATGACCCTCTCACAGAGGTTGCCCAAGACTATTGGAAATATTTACATTACAATTCATAGCAGTAGCAAAATTACAGTTATGAAGTAGCGAAGAAATAATTTAATAATTTTGGGTCACTGAAGCATGAGGAGCTGTATTAAAGTGTCAAGGCATTAGAAAGGTTGAGAATCACTGACATATTAATTATATATATATATACACACACAATTAACATAATGATAACAATAATAACAATAATAGAGTTAAAGCAAAAGGCTGGACAGAGGGAAGTCCCAGGATACAGGCCTGCTGGACTTCTCCTGTTGGCTGGAAGAACCAGAAGACTCTGGATACAGGGATCGGGAGCCTCCGTGGTTCTCTGAGCCCATAAAGGGCACTGGCTAGCAACCTCTGGGAAGTTCACTAGAAACTGGCTGTGGGCTGTGCCGGGGAGGTGGAGGCACAGGAGAGGGAGAAGCTCAGAGACAGCATGAAGGGGCTGAGTGGAGGACCAGGGTCTCCAGGGCTGTAGTTTGGAGGCTTCTGAGCCTGTGAGAAACTCTAGTGCAGGGGGAATGGCAGCATTTCTGGTACAGAGAACTATCTCAGGCTCCTGTAGTGAAACCTGGTGACTCTCCAGGGCTCCAGCCTCTTTCTGTTCCAGAGCTTTCCCCAACTCTGCCTCTGTCTGGGCCCTGGCCTCAGTTTGTGCCCAAACAAGTCCTATTTCCCCTTCAGGACCTAGAAAACACTCCTGAGCCATTCAATAAAGTGGCATCTCTCACAGCATGACATTCTCACAATACTGTTGACTCCATGGCATTCAGTAGAGCTTGTCAATACAGTCATGTGCTGATGGGTGATCTACGTCTGCTGCTTCCACACAGCTTCAGGGAGACAGAGCCATGTGTATCTGTGATTGTATCCCTAGGGTCTGTATCAATGCTTACACATAGAAGGCCTGATATGGATGCAGACATGCATGGATTCATGAATGAATAATTGAGTAAATCACTGTCCTGGAGTAAGGCAAACCTGGGGGTCTTTCAGGATATACAGTCTTGCTAATATACATAATTCCACTGTGCCCAGATACCTACCTGGTATTATCTTTAGTATTATCTTTGTGTTTACATATGTACATTTTGTGACATTACATTCCACCATGTGGGTACTACATTACTTTTAATAGATAAGGAAATTGAATTTTAGAGAAGACAATGACTTACCCAAGTCCCAGGGTGTAAGTGGCACAGCTGGTCAGGAGCCAGGCTGACTGTGCATTATCTGTCCCTTTTCTTTTCTATATCTTGTATGCTGCATGCCCCCATGTCCCTGCCTCCTACCCAGAGTGAATCTCAGGATATTACTTACCGCAGGATGCTGAGGTTGCAGGCAGGATTCCTAAGCCCCTCACACAGCAGCCTCACACCATGGTCGCCCAGGTCATTCAGCTGTAGGTCTATCTCAGCCAGGCTGGAGCTGGCCCTGAGGACTGAGGCCAGGTCCACACAGGAGCTAGATGTGAGGCCACAGTTGACAAGCCTGGATGGGAGATGCTCACCATTAGCTTCTCCAGGGTTCAGTGCTCTTCGAAACTTAGCTTACATCTACCTTTGTGAGCCCTGGCACACAGTGCTAACAGTGCTTACTTAGCTCTCCGGAGTTTTCTTTTTAGTCTGGGTAGATAGTTCCATGCTTCCCACAGCTGAGCATCAGGAGCAATGGAATACAGGTTGGGGACCACTGCTCTGCTGTGACTGACCATGGAAGAGCTCCACAAGACCCAGGACAGCTGACTGCTTTATTTCAAGAGTCAACTGAAGTGAAATTCACCAACCATAGAATAGGGCATGATCTCACTCATCATGTGAAATCTTAATAAAGATGCATGCTCCTTTGCTCCAACAGAGTATAAGGCTGGTTACAAGGGCAGAGAACAGAAGAAAATGGGGAGATGCCATTCCCTGGGCCTGGAGCTTTTTCCCCTTGGGCTTCCCTTTGTCTCTGTGTTCTTTAGCTCTCCTAGTCCCTTTCTCGGGAAGTTTGCTCCACTGAAGACCTCATGGGCCTGTTGGTAGTGGGATTCCTTGATGAATATCAGTCTCCCATGATCCCTAAGAACAGAATCCCATTTGTTTATCATAGGCAATCTGGTGTCTGTCACAGGTGTAGTCAAGAAAGTTTGGTGAATATTTGATGAATACCAATCCTCACACTAGACTCAGGTTTTGCATTTTGTCTCCTTCCATCCATCCCAGCTTCAGGGGAGAATCGAGGCCAGACTCACCACAATGTCTTTAGATGACATCCAGGGAATCTCAGGGTCCTACAAAGACTCTTCAGTGCAAAGTAGCTCATTGGATTTCCACTTAGGTCCAGCTCCTCCAGGTTTCCTGTGAACTCAAGAGTGGAGAAGAGAATCTTCCAACTGGTATCTGTGATAGGGATCCACCTGGACCTGAAGGAAAGAGATATGGGGTGAGGGGATACAAGGAGAGATGTAACTTATCTGTGCATGATCTGAGGTACACAGCTCCACACAGCAGATTAGGTTTCTCTCATACTGAGCACCAGGCCTCAATATGCCACCCTCAGGATTCACCATCTTCTACATGCTCCTTTACTCCAACATCTGGATCCTCTCCTCTGGGTGGTTCATCATCTACATCCTTATTATAGTATATTGTGTTCTCATTTTGTGTGTCTGTTTCTGATTATTCTAGGTGTCCTACAAGATATAAACTGGTGGCTCACATCTTTTCTTTTTAATCTAGAATGCCCAGCACTGGGCCTGGCACAAAGGAGAACCTTGGCAACTCAGACAACCTTCTTCTTTTTGATGCGGATGCACCTACTTTCCTTTGGAGCAGAATTATAGAGTCTCATGAAGGAAAACTGGAAAGGGGAGGTTGGAAGAGAGCTCATCAGAGATGCCTAGCCTGACTATGATGGGATGTTGAGCATGATTATAAACACTCCTGATGTGCTGGTTCACATGGTCCCTACATCTTTACAAGAATAGAAGACTGCATAGAATCGAGAGAGAGAGAGAGAGAGAGAGAGAGAGAGAGAGAGAGAGAGAGAGGAGCTCAGAGTGGTAGTGCATTCCTTTAATGTGAAAAACCAAGCATACGAAGGCAGGAAAATTGTGAGATCTAGACCAGCCTAAGCTACAAACCTGAAGGGGCTGGGAGCAGCTCCAAGCCTGGCCTGTGCAACATTCTATCCCAAACACTACAAACAAAACAAAATAACAATCTCAAAAAACCCACACAATTCCAGAAACACAGATGGAAAGTGGCTAGCTTTAACTGAAACAAAAAGTATAGGATATTTACTTCCAATTTTACAAAACCAAATGTCAAGAAAACCAAATACCAAACTTTGAAGGATGGTGTTTTTTTTAAAGGCTTAATTTATTTTTTACTTTATGTATACATTTATATTCCTGGTTGTCTGTGTGCACTGTATGCATGCAGAAGCTTGCAGAGGATAGAATCAGGGCTTTGCATACTCTGGGATTGTAGTTAAAGGTGGTTGTGAGCCATCTGATATGGGTGCTGGGAAAGGATCCACATCCTGTACAAGACCAACAAGTGGTCTTAACCACAGAACCACTCCCACAGCTCTCAAAGGATGACAGTCTTGGTACATGGTTAGTATTTGCACTGACTGAAAGTAGAACTTCAGAGTGTATTATTCAAAAGTCAAGAGGTGCCATTAGGAGCCCTGCACAGAAACTGCTTGCCCTTCCATCTTTGATGCCTTAATTCCCTGGGCTGGTCCTTTCCCTTCCCTTGGCTTTGGCCAGTCTCCACCTCTGAAATATTTCCCTTGTGTGCAATGGCCTCCTACTTGTTCCTGCCTTGTCTGGCTGACATTTCCTCTCAACTTTCCCTTCTCTCTAGCAGCTGAAGCCTCTTCTTTTCCCATGGGATTGTCCCAGGCTCCTAAGCCACTATCTTTTACAAGCAGGCTGGTGTTGAGGTTTCTCTTGCGCTATGTGGCCTGGCTCTGTATCTACTTAGAATTCTTCTGAAGGTCCACATCTTACCACTTCTACTTGCAATATATATATCAAGGTCATCTGAGGCTTGCTTGTTTATAGTCATAGATACTTAGTAACAACCTTAAATAGCCAAGAACAGAAAAATGATCCAATTGGCCAAGTTATTCTCCCTAGAGAATATCACAATGCTATTTAGAATGGTAATTAGACTTAGTAACTGGAAAAGACAGTCTTAATTCATTAAGAAAATAAACATGGATATAAAATAACAGATACAGTATGGCTCAGTTATACTGTAGAGAAGTATATAGAAAAAGATTATTAGGTATACCATAATACATTACTTTATGCTGTATACAAAATAGGGACTTAGGATTCCTAAATGTGATGTTTTGAATGAGATGTAACCTAGAGTTATGGCATGAGAATGCTTTGTCCTCAGTTGGTGGTACTATTTAAGAATGCTTAGGAGGTGTGGCTTTGTGGAAGGAAGTATGTTACAGGGGGCAGGCTTTAAGATTTCAAAGTCTTGAGCCATTCCCAGTACAGTCTTTCTGCTTCCTGCTTGTGGTTCAGGAAATGAGCACTCAGCTACTGCTCCAGTCACATCTGTTCCCTCTGCCATGATGGACCATGATCTTTCTGGAACCATAAACCCAAATAAATTCCTCTCTAAGTTTCCTTGGCCGTGGTATTTTATCACAGCAACAGAAAATTAACCAACACACTAGGCAATCTCTCTATCAATGAGTTCCATCCTTAGCCTGTAATATTTTAAGACAGCGTCACACTATGTAGCCTAGGCTGTAGGGGATTATTGGTCGTCTTGCCTCACCCTTCTGAGTTTAGGATGACAGGTATGCATGACCAAACTCAGCTACCCCAATTTTTAATGCTATCCTTTCTGAGAAATGGAATTCTGAAGGATACTAATTATTTTGTTTTGATAATTGATATATCTTCACATTTATACAAGTATGTTTTTAATTAGGTCAATCTAATAATATAAAATCAGTCATTGAGACAACTTCCTGTGTGTGTAAACACAGTTTGATCATCTCTGTGCTCTCTGACCCATTTTCTCTCCTTTCCCCTTCCTGTTCTCTAACAGTTGCTCCACTACTTTTAAGTCATTCACTTTTCATGTGGTTTTTTTCTGTGTTGTCCAGACTTATGTCAAAGTCAGAACTCAAGGAATCTCCCATACTTAGCCACTCAAATGATGGGTTTTCAAACTTATGCCAGGGAGTTCCAGCTCAGCTAATCTGAAGAAAAAAGTTTTCCATGTATAAAATCAGAAGACTCAAAATAAAAATAATTCTTCCCCTCAGATTCTCTCCTTTTCTGGTACACTTGAGTGAGCACTCCCTTCCCTGGTACCTGATGTGTGCCTCATCATTCCAAGTGTCACACCCTATATAATTAGTGTACTTGACTGTTTTATCTCTACTTTCTGAGATACCTCATGGCAGCAACTGTTTTTTTTCTCCTGTAATTGATTGGTAGGGTCTGTCATAAAATGAGTGGTTAATGAATATTGATGATGTGAATCATCTAGAGGGTAGAGAAATACATCCTGGCACTGAGTCACCACCACAGCACAGTGAAAGAGGAAGTCTGCCTTGCTGCTGTGATTGGCAGGAAGTTAGGAGCCCTTCAGGCTGAGTGCCAGGGCCAGACTGCCTTCATTGACACATACAAGTAAGTGATCTGGGCAGGGAAAACAGGGACTATTACACATCCTGAGGTGTTGGTGGGAAGACCTTAGGGCCAAGGTCATTGTCACGGGGCTAGAGGATGGTTCCTGCAGGAGCTGAATGAGCAGTTTTTCAGAGATAAAGCATGATACGAGAAAGGATCCATAACCGTGGGCCATCTGAACCTTGTGAAGGATGAAGAAGATTTGAATCAGAGAAGAATCTCTTTCAGTTTTTGAGGTACTCATGTAGGAACAATTTCTCCTCTTGTAATTGGTTGTTAGGGACCATCATAAAAACATTGCTTTGGAGTGAGTCATTTGGAAGGGAGAGAGACACATAGTGATATCTACTCACCATTTTGGTACAAGGTAGGGGATCCTGAAAGGGGAAGTCTACCTTGCTGCTGGAATTGGCACAAAGTTAGGAAGCCTCCAGGCTGAGTGCCAAGGCCATGCTGCATTCATGATACATACAAGGAACTTATCTGGGCAGGGAAAACATAGGGACTCTCACATGTATGCATCCTGACTTGATGGTGAGAAGACCTCAGGGACAGGGTCATTGTCATGGGGATAGAGGATGGTTCTTGCAGGAGCTGAATGAGCAGTTTCGAAAGCATGGTAAAAGAAAGGACCAGTCACTGTGAGCCATTTGAACCTTGTGAAGGGTGAAGACAATTTGAATCAGAGAAGGTGGGTGGTCCTCCCCAAGGTATAGGGAGAGATAAAAGCTCATAGCCCCATCACATAGTCAGGTACACAGAGGCAAATAGAGAAAGGTGGTCAGATTCAGCAGTTAGATGTCACTGCTTAGATACTGTTAGAAGTTAGATACAGCTTCCTCCTGTATCCTGCTGCTCTGGAGCCAGCTAAGAGTGCTGCTGGTGCTCAGAACATGTGTGCTCATGGGATCCACAGGGGGAGAGAGAGGGCTGTGTCTGGATACTCACAGAACCATCCTGGGGGCCGTCAGAGTTTGTCCCTGCTGTCCACCCCCATCCAGCTGAAGCCTCTTCACATGGTGACAGTACTTAATGCAGAAAGTGACCACCATGAGCTCCAAGTCTGTCTGGACCACCAGGTGCTTCACACTTGTCTGGAACACTGGGTGTGCAATAACTCTTGGGTCACATGCCTGTTTCCCTTGAAGACTGTGCATCACCACTGTCAGGAACTTCTCATTCTGAGTCTCATATAAACAGTGAAGCAACCCTAGAGAATAGAGATGCTGGTTCTGGCGCAATGCCCTGGCTTTATTCAGCATTACCCATAGGGTGTGCAGATGCAAATGGTTGGTGAATAGTTTCTTCATCTCTTTCACTCCCTGTTTATTCAAAAGGCCAAACAGGAAGCGTATGGTGGGTGCCTCAAACACGTTGTGCCTTCCACAAACTTCAATCAGTGTTTCCACAATTCTGTAGTTTTCCATATCACCGTATCTCTCTTCATCCCAAATGACACAGGACATTGCTGCAAAGAACTCCTGGAGGCACAAGTGGGTGAAACTGTAGCTCAGAGAGCTGGGTTGCTTTTGAAGGACACCGGTCTTCAAGAAAGTGGCAATGGCATCCTCTTGTAATCCTTGCTTCCAGAAATCTCTCTCACTGAACAGCGTCCTTCTTTTGCAGATCCCCTCAGCAGCCAGTGAGCAGAGCCCTCTGAGATGGGTCTCCAGGACACATTCTGGGACAGTCTGGAAAAGGTACTTCAGGCAGAGGTCTGTGGTGGTCTGTGAGGTCAGTGAGAGGTCTCCTCCCTGTTTCATCTGCTGCTTCAGGCAGGTACAGACCAACCAGGACACCCAGGGCACCAGACACAGTGTTGAGAGCACTGGGTTTGATTCAACCAAAGTAAAAGCTGTAATTGCTTCTCTTTTCTCTGCAAAATATTTGTTGAAATATTCCTTTCGTCCAGACTCAGGGAAGCCCAGGACTTCCACCCAACGTGGCTGCCCCAAAGAAGGAATGATCTTCTTCAGAACAGTGGTCCGAGCTGTGAGCAGCAAGGAAGCCCCAGGCAGAACAGATTTCCCCAGCAGACTGCCCAGCAGTGTGTGCACAGGCTGTGGCTGGCTCCAGTGCAGACAGAGCTCAGGATTCTGCTCCTCCAAGACCCATGCTGGCTCATCAATGCCATCCAGGATAAAGAGCAGCTTCTCAGGGTGAGACAGGATCTGCCTGATGGGAGCTGCAGGCACAGTCTGGTCTTTTGCTATGAGCTCAGCCAGACTCAGCTGCTTGCACTGGGCCATCTCTCTGCAGCTGAAGTAGAAGACATGCTGGAAACGATTCCTGTAGAGCTGGCCTTCCTCCCAGGCTCTCCTCACCTGCCTGGCCAGCGTTGACTTCCCAATCCCAGCAGCCCCCTCTAATACAACTAATTGAGGCTCTTCCTGGGTATCCGGGTTTGGGCGAAATAAGTCTTGGATATCGATCAGATGTCCTCTATCCTCTGCTACACATCGATGCCAGATTTTCCTGACCATGGTATCCCAGTCTCTTCTTGAGCAAGACTTTTGTAGAAGTAGCAATTGTGTAAAACTTTGGAGTAAAGCCTCTGTTTTCAATGACTCTGTGTGGTAAAGATTCTCTCTTTCTTCATTCTGATGTATTTCTGAAATGAATCATAAATTAGGGAAGAATGATGGAGCATAAGTGTAGACATTAATGTTTCTCCTTTCATTCTTTCTTTTCTTCCTCTCTTCCTTCTGCCCTTCAACAACTGGATGAATTTAGACATCTGTCTAAGCTGTACAACATACTGGCTGTGGGCACTGGGATATTCTTAACAGTGCAGTGCAAAGAACGTGAACTTTCAAGTAAAAGAACTTTTCAAGTCTTCATTTGACTAATTAATAATAATGCTGTATGATTTCATTCGCACTTTAGATATTTATTAATGTTGTACTCTTTGCCAGACCTTCTCTAGTGGTTGAGAATAAAGGGTAAGATCACAGACACAACTCTGTCCTCATTCAGTCTATGAGATGATCCAGTAGCTCCACTTCTGCTTTCCTATCTATAATTTGGGGGCTGTGGTCTATAGGGGGTCATGGCATACTGGGGGAGATTAAAGACAATGGAGACAATGTCTGCTCCTGACAGATCATGCTGGCCCCCACCATTGCAGTCCTGACAACATCATTCTGTAAGTCCTTAGATTGTGGGTCTGAAGGGGTGGTCTCGGGATGCTGTAAGTTCATATTTCAGGACATAGACTTGGTCCTCTTTTCCCATGCCTGGCAATCCCAGGAGTATTTTGTACTGTTCTCTAGTATCTTTGGTAACAACAAGACTTATTTGTGGCACTGCTTGGATGTCTTTTTGTCCCGACTGAAACTTATCTTGAAACTCAGTTGCCAATATAGTTGTATGGTGACAGGGTTTAGTATGAGTGTTTAGAGTCATGGGGGCAGGGCCCTTAATAATTGATCATACTTTTCTTCTAGAAATGGGTAAGCTATTGTGGGAAGGATTCCCTTTTTCTCTTGCAGATATCTGCTTGCCTGTGTACTTTATCCCCTACTTAAGCTGAGCAGTTGTAGTCTCTACTTAGACTTTCAGGCTCCAGAACTACAATTTAATATGCATGTTCTAAACAAGCAAAACAACAACAACAAAAACCACAACCACTGAGCCTAGTGGTGTAGTCCTGCAATTTATCACTCAGAAGGCAGAGTCAGGAGAATTAGGAGCTCAGAGTCAGCTTTTTCATGTGGTGAGTTTGGAAACATACTGGGCTATAGTCACTCAGTTAAGTCAGTCAATCAACCAACCAATCAACCAACCAACCAACCAACCAACCAACCAACCAACCAACCAACCAACCAACCAATCAAACAACAAGAATTACAAAAGTTACCCAGTGCTGTGGGATAATGCTCTTGTACACTTGTTTAATGAAATGCTGATTGGCCAGTAGCCAGGCAGGAAGTATTGGTGAAGCAAGCAGACTAGAAGAATGCTAGGAAGAAGAAGGGCAGAGTGAGGAGTCACCAGCCAGACACAGAGGAAGCAAGATGACAAGGCAGAACTGAGAAAAGGTACCAAGCCACATGGCTAAACATAGATAATAATTATGGGTTAATTTAAGTGTAAGAACGAGTCAGTAATAAGCCTGAGCTAATGGCCAAGCAGTTACAGTTCATATAAGCTTCTGAGTGATTATTTTATAAGTGGCTGGGGGACCTCTGGGCCAGGCAGGACCAGAGGAACTTGGGACTGTGGGGCCAGGTGGCCAGGTAGGACTGGAGAAAGCTTGGTGCCTAATGTGGGGCCCCATCTTTTTGGAGCCTTCAAAGTCACTGTTAGGCGTGGTCATGATTCCCTACAGAAAACTGATAGAGACTCAAACACAAAAAACATGTCTAGGTAGCTAGATGAATCCTTTTTTCTAGAATTAGTTAGTACTCTATATGTTGCTTTGGAAAAGAGGTTCTGCTTTTGTTTCCACAGAAGATGGGAATGAATGGATTGCTTCCAGGTTCATATGGTTTGATCAGCCAAGACTCCTTGAGAGGTCTCCAGATGATCCAACATCCAGAACAGCTTCAAGGCAACTAGCTCAGAGAATACAGTGTCACAGACTGCTCCAGTCAAGACTTGACCATAATTCTTCATTTTCTCAGGATCCCCATAAGATTGCCAGTGCCCCCATCCAGCAGGAAGTAGTATGAGAAGCTACACAGAAATTCGCAAAATATTGTTTATAAATGTTTACTTTTATTTAAGGGGGGTTGATTATAAATGCAATCTCTCTCTAAAGAAGAAAAGGGGACATTATAGATATGATAAGATGAAAGGATAGTTTATTAAATCCACTTTTAAGGAGCAACAACTTGTTTAAAATGTTTTACATTGCTATAGATTTTAGTTTATTACAAATTTAAAGTTAACTTTGTTATATTGTATGTCTATTTCTACTCTTGTCTAAGGTATTATGTTTATGAAACTCATTTAAATTGTAAAATATAATTAAGAAATACAGATTAATAGTCATCTGTGATAATCAAACTTATGGTCATGTAGTTAAGTTTTTTAGGTATTCATAGATATATTCCAATTAGGTAGGTAATCTTCAAACACTTCAATGACTTACAGAATATGGCATGTAAAATGTTTTAAAAACTTAGACTTTTCTGGACAGTGAGACACATGTGCTCCTGGCAGCACCGATTTACTTCAAAGAAGATAATGGGCATCAAAGAAACTCAATATGGAATATGCTTTTCTTATGGCAAAAGTTAGCCATTTGGGCGAGAAACTGCTCTTGCCTGGACTGACAAACAAAATGTTGTATAGACTGGACATGCAGGACCCATAAAAAATGGCCACTAAATTTTGCCAAAACAAAGCAAAATTGTCCTTCAGGTTCCTGCTTCACAGAGGAGACTGCCAGACATTCTACAGGACACAGGGAAAAGTGACTGAGAGACTCTAGGCCTATAGGCTGAAAATAGATGCCCCAATATTACAGAGGAACTTTGGATGACTGTCCAAGCAGCCAGCTGTCTCTGTCATTCTAGATTTTTGAAAGTTGCTTACAATGATCTTCCTGTTTACTTAATATTATATCCTTCTGGGGTCTTTGATGTAGTTGAAGACTAAATAATGATAATTATAATTTTCCTTGGATATGAAACTTTAGACTCACAAACTAGGAAAGATGATAGAATATTTTCTTTAATTTTGCCAAATACAAATAGACTAGATATTGTAACTGTAATTCTTCTTGATAACTGTTTTGTTATATATAATTTTACTATGTTGAAGTTAAAACCTTCCTCTTTGATTAGACAGAAAAGGGGAAGTGCTGTGGGATGTCTTTCTGTATGCTGTGAATATGTGTTGCTCTGATTGGTTGATAAATAAGGCCATTTGGCCTATGGCAAAGCAGCTTAGAGTCAGGCAGAAAATCTGAGACAGGAAGGAGAAAGGCGGAGTCTATAGAGATGCCAGCTGCCGCCAAAGGAACAACATGCCAGCAGACCAGTAAAGCCACGGAACACATGGCAAAACATAGATTAATAGAAATGGGTTAAGTTATAAGAGCTAGCTAGCGAGAAGCTTGAGCCATAGGCTATCTAGTTTGTAAATAATATAAGGCTCTGTGTGTTTACTTGGGACTAAGCAGCTTTGGGATGCTAGTGGGTGAGATTTGTCCTGACCATGGCCCGGGCAGGGAAACTTATGGCTACAGCCCATTCTCTGTTTTCTGTCCTGGTAATAGAAAACAAACTAACCCACTTGCTCTCAATGTAACCTGCTTCACTGTTAGCAACAGCACACTTTGCTGGTTTCCCCCCTCCTGCACTATCCCCCCTTCCTCCAATCAATGCATCTGAGGAATCCTCTCTCCAGGTGGACTTGACCACAAATCTCATCTCAGCATCTTCTTTGGAAGGAACTCAAGATAAGACAGATAGGAGAATGCCCTGTGGACCAGAATCCAAGTTTATCCCTCAGATCATGCTCGTTGCCCAAAGTACAAGGCAGTTGCATGTCCTGCCTTGGCTAAGGTGCTGAAGAAAATTTGGTGAAAGTTCTGAGTACAGTATCAGTTCACACAATTAGCCCTTGAGATACTGGCTTCAGGAGCCAATTTGCCTCAGAAATCAGGATCTATAGGCCTGGTCTTAGTGTCTTCTATAGGAAGACTTCTTATATCTCTAGAGTGCAGCAGGCTGGCCACTCATATCTGTGGCCAAGATCTTCCTGACTCAGGTCATGTCTGCCCCAGGTGCAAAGGGAGGGCTCAGTTCTTTCTAGGCTATGGTTTCCAAGATCTTCCAGCTGGAATGTATCTGTTATCATGTACACGTCTAAATCCTCTTCAGTTCTGTCATATTTCAAAAGCCCCTGGGCCAGCAAGATGGCTCAGAAGTTAAAGAGCTATCAGCAGAAGAAGCATATGGACTAGAATTTGGATCCCAGGACCCCATGCACATGCTGTGTTTGAACTGTGGCCCCCTGTCACTTCAGGCTCAGAAACCTGAGTCAGGGGATCCCTGGAGCAAGATCACTAGCTAGACTTGGTTTGCTCCATTGACAAGCCCTGGATGTGGATGATGGAAGATTCTGCCTCAATGAATAAAGATAGAACAACCGAGGAAGATTCTAGACAACAGCTTAGGGTGTCCACATACACGCACAGTGCAACTCCTAACCTAAGTGTGACCAACATATGCAAATATGCATACACATATGTATCTACAGTATACACATAAAATGAAAAGGCCAATTTAAAAATCTACAGAAAATGGATGAAAATGGGAAATATCCTACTAAGTGAGATAATCCATGCCTATGGAGACAACTGCTACATTTTCTGTCTTATATGGATCATAGCTTCCTATATTTAGATTTATATATTTAATTTGTCTTTTTAAAGTTTCCTTTAAGTAAACTTTTGAGAATATCCTACCTACATACTATATTTACATCATTTCTTTCTCTGTACCCCCTCCATCTCCTCCTATATTCCCTCTGTCTCACTAAATTTACCTTTTCTTCTTTATTGACTGTTACATACACACATTCTGTTGAGTCCATATTGTGTTGCTGTTAATGTTTAATACTGATCACTCTGGATTAGATAACCTAAGGGACTCATCTCTGGAAAAGACTGATTCTCCTTCTCTCAGCATCCATTAATTGCCTGTAGCCTTTCATCTAGAGGTAGGATCATATAAACCTTATTGAGAGTGTCTTTAGAGGTCAGGAAACTTTAATGAGCCCAAGAGAGGGCTAAGGTAAGGGTTCTAAAAGGGTTGCAGACAGAGTAGAACACTTGTGATATGAAAATGTAGCAAGATCAATGCAACTTCTTTGGGGGACAAGTCCTGAGAATAGCACGAATGGTTCTCCTTGTGGCAAAGCCCTGCAGATCCTGACCCACTTGACTAGGACCTTAACAGTTCACTACATGATTCTGGACATGACCCTGGGAACATGAGTGCTACCTGCTCTCCTTGCTTTCACTATGCTGGCCATACTGCTGGCCTAAATGAGTCACAGTAGGTTATGAAGTTTAATAGTACATATTTGCATAACTGTTATGGGAAGAATGGTTTTTAACCATAAGAGTCTTTGAGAAATGTTAAATAGATATCAGGAGTTAATGGGAACAATCTAGGGACAGGGATTGAAGCAGAATCATAGAAAGCCACAGTTCCCTCATTTCTAATAACTGTACCAGTACCCCAAAAAGTTAAGGGAGATAGACATAAGAACAAGAGATAAACAGTGCCAACTATTAAGAGAAAGCTTCCAAGTTATGTTGCCTATAGGATAAATGGAAAAACCTGGTATGCCCCCCAGAGGAGAAAGAGTAGTACAAAATGTAGAATGGATTGATCCAGCTTAGATTGGTGAGTTAATTATGAGAACCCAGACTCTATCAGATGTAAATATTAACCACAAGAGATAAAATTGTCTCTCACCTTGCATGATGCTGTAACTGCATGTGCTGCTAACTGGGCACATTGTTCTATCTATAGGTATGCTTAGTCAGTAAAGTTCCTTTGTATCTTGCAAAATTGCTTATGCTTCTAACAGTAAAGATATAGATCAAAAAGGTGATGGCTACTGGTGGGAGAGTTGGGAGATGGAAGGGGCAAAAGACAAGGAACAAGCTAGTAATTATTGTAACCATTTTAGAAACTTAGTAGGCAAAACTGATTGTAAAACTGTTCATGCAAACTATTGAAACTGTATAAATAAAAACAGCCCAGGCTACCTTGGGCCACTTGTTTGAACAACAGGGAGTCACAGTCTCTTCTTGGCCCCAACTTCACACATCTTTCCCAGGTCATTAAACCTGTCTAGAGCAAGGCTTCCAGCAAAAATGGGGTTTACATTTTAAGTGAGGATAGAGATTGGGTGACAGGGGAGAGGAGTGAAAACTAACAATATATGAAATATTTTTTTATGGAAACCCATTGCTTTATAAGTGTGCTAGATGGTTTTAGGTGAACTTGACACAAGCTAATGTCATCTTTAGAGACTTTGGAGAGGGGGGAATCTCAATTAAGCAAATGCCTTCCAAAAGATGGGACTGCACATAAGTGTGTAGGGAATTTTCTTAATTGGTGATTGATGGGGGAGGGCAAAGCATATTGTTGGTTGTGACATACCTGGGCTGGTGGTCCTAGGTTATATAAGAAAGCAGCTGAGCAAGCCATGTGGAACAAGCCAGTAAGTAGCACCACTCCAAGGCCTCTGCATCAGTTCCTGCCTCTAGGTTTCTGCCCTGTTTGAGTTCCTGTCCTAGCTTCCTTTGATGATGAACAGTGATGATGATAAGCCAAATAAACTCTTTCTTCTCCAAGTTTGGTTATGGTGTTTCATTACAGCAGTAGTAATACTAAGAGAGTAAACTAATCAAAAATATAACTTAAAAAATATAGGCTATTGAGCAATGGGTGTATAGTGCTTTCCTCAGAAGGCATGAGTTGTTAAAGGCAAATCCCTGTGCCAAGTGTGCAGTACCTCCCTAAGAGTTACTGGTCAGGGAGGATGGAGGGACTCCAAAAACAATAAAACCTATTGTTGTTGCTCTCAGTAGTCTAGGAGAACTAGCTTTAAGATCCTATTACTGAAGACACAGCATATTTTTGTTACAGGATGTAAGGAAACCAAGTTGGAACAGACATGCAACTTCTTCATACCGGCTAGCTTTCATAGTATTAGGTGTTTTGAGGCCACTGGGGGAGGAAATCCATCAATGCTATTACTTGGTGGTGACCCTGAATGCTGCAATAGTGACCTGTCAGGCAAGACACTCTCACTGGTGTAACAATTGCATGAGGGATATAGTGTAATCAACTGCTTTCTGATTAGATTTGAGGTATTTCTGATTATATTTGAATTCCATGAGAGGCAATTCATTCCTGGTACTGTAAATGTGGTTTAAAGCCCCCGGCTCAAGAGGTCATAGGTCCTAGAGGAGGACCTATTGCTGTTGTTTTGCTAAATGGACATATTGTTAAACTGCATTCTGAATATTTATGTTTATTCCCATAGATTAATGTTTCTCTCAGTCTTGGCCAGAGAAGATTCTCTCTGCAGTGGGCAGCAATTAATTTAGGGACTCATAGTTAGAATGGTGATTGCCCTTTGAGTGCTTGGCTCTAGGTAGAATGACTAAGTAGGGTCATCCAGGCTCCGATAACATGGCAAAACAGGTGGCAGAAAGAATGAAAGATCTGAACAGGAAGGAGTGTTTCCTGTGCATAAATGTTACATGGCTGTTGTGCTCATGAATTCACTACAGCTATATTTGCTTGTATATGACCTGCACAAAACCTAGTCAACATGATCAGTCATTATTCTATCAGGCAGTACTAATTGGATTGAGAGGTTAAATAACAACAACAACAGAAAATAAATCAACAAGGATAACAACAATAAAATAAACAAAAAGGGGAGAAGAAATGAAAAAGGGAGTTGATGTGTTGGGAGGGTGTCCTTGGTGAGTGAGTAGAGGGAAGTTGGGAGTGGATATGATCAAGCCACAGTATATAAGTATATAAACTTTTCTAACAAATAAAATTTATTCTAGACATGTACTCCCTGATAGAGTACCTCTCCACTCTGGTCACTCCACAGATGCTTCCCAGAGATATTGATCTATCCTAGACCCTCTCTCTCCCCAAGGGACCTACCAGATCACCAGGAACATCTTAACTTACCCTGGTTATGTGACATAGATAATCTACCTGCATTCTCTGGATTACCCCCCTCCCCAAGTCCTGATAGGTCTGCAGTTGCTTCCCATGGATCATGACCTCCTCCTGGTTCATTTCTCTCCCTTTGGAATTCACTAGATCAAAGAACCTTCTCCACCAGGAACCCTCTAGCCCAGTCACATGGCACAGAGACACAGGTAAGCTACATGTGTTCTGTGTGCTCCCCGGCACAGCCACCCTGGCAACTTTCATCAACCCAAGGCTGCTTACACCACATCCATCATTCAGACTCATCTTGGCACACACATCCTGTGATTAGTTCCAGACTGGTGAGTCTGCCTCACCCTGACCTGAATCTACCCTTCCAAATTCCCAGACATGGCCTCAGCCATAAATAACCTCAGTAACTCTTACAAAGGAAAAAACGTTTAATTGGGGTGGCTTA
>CABHPH010126325.1:0-10000 GCA_902168325.1 Peromyscus nudipes | reverse complement strand
GGTTTTATACTGAGATGCAGGGATGGTTCAACAAACATATATAAACCAATTAAGATAATAAATCATATAAATTGGCTTAAAGAAAAAAATTACATGATTATCTCAGTAGGTGCAGAAAAAGCCTCTGACAAAATGCAACATTCCTTCATGAGAAAAGACATAGAGAGAACAGGATCAGAGGACCCATACCTCAACATAATGAAGGCTCTATAACACACAGCCAACATTTTCCTAAATAGAGAAAACCTCACAGTAATCTCACTAAAATCATGAGTGAGACAGGACTGTCCACCATTCCTTTTCTTTCTCTAAATTTTTTTTAATTTTATTTTTTATTCTACATGTAAAGGTGTTTTGTCTCTATGTATGTTTGTGCACCATATATGTGCAGTGTCCTCAAAGGTCAGAAGAGGGTGCGAGATCTCCTGGAACTGGATTTACAGACCATTGTGAGCTGGCAGGTGGGTGCTGAGAATTGAACTTAGATCTTCTTGGAAGAATAAATAGTTCTCTCAACTGCTGAGTCACCTCTCTAGCCCTTGATTCCTTTTCAATGTAGTGCTCAAAGCACTAGCTGGAGCAATAAGAGAAAGAAATTAAATGGATACAAATAGGAAAAGAAGTCAAATTATCTCTATTTACACAGATATGACATTATACATGAGATCTCAAGAATTCCACCAGAAGACTTCCTTAAATGATCACCAATTGCACCAAAGTGGCAGTATAAAAAAAGTCAACCAAGATCAGTAACCTTTCTACAGACCACCAACAAATACACTGAGAAAGAGATCATGAACACTTTTGCATTTATGATAGCCTCAAAGAAAATAAAGTATTTAGGAATAAGCCTAAGAGGAGAAAGACTTCTACAATGAAAATTTCAAATCCCTGAAGGAACAGATTGAGGAAGACACTAGAAAATGAAAAGAACTCCTATTTTTGTAGATTGACAGAATATTGTGAAAATGACCATTGTGCTAAAAGCAATTTACAGGTTCAATGCAGTCCCAATCAAAATGCCCATAACATTGGTAAAAATTAAAATTTTTCCTTATTAGGAAAGATTTATTTATTTTATTTTATGTGAGTATGAGTGTTTTGCCTGTATGCATGTATATGTAACATATGTGTGCCTGGTTGCCCATGGGTGTCAAAAGAGGGCATTTGACTTGTTACTGAAGTTACAAATGGCTGTGAGTCTCTGCATGGGTGCTGGGAACTAAACTTGGATCTTCTGTGAAAGCTATAAGTCCTCTTAACCACAGAACAATTTCTCCAGCCTCTGAACCCACCACAACATTTTTTTTCTGAGATAGAATCTCTATATATACCTCTGGTTGTCCAGAGACTCACTATGCAAACCAGGCTGGCACTGAACTCTCAGAGATCTGCCTGCCTCTGCCTCCTGAGTACTGGGTTTACAGATGTGTACCACCATGCCTGCTTTACAATAATATTCTTCACAGAAATTTTTAAAAAATCCTAAAATTTATGTGGAGCCACAAAAGACCCCAGATAGCCAAAGCAATCCTGAGCTAAACAATGCTGGAGGGATTACCATTCCAGATTTCAAGACTTATTACAGAGCTATAGTGATGAAAGCACTTTGATAGCAGCATAAAACAGGCATGTAAGACAGTGGAACAAAGTAGAAGACCCCAACATGCATACACCTAACCACAGCCATCTGTGGTTAACAAAGATGTCAAAAATGTACACTGGATAAAAGACAACATCTTCAATAAATGGTCCTGGCAAAACTGAATGGATATGTTTAGAAAAATGAAACTAGACCCCTCTATGTCACCCTGCA
Organism: Peromyscus nudipes; assembly: GCA_902168325.1. Classification (NCBI taxonomy): domain Eukaryota; kingdom Metazoa; phylum Chordata; class Mammalia; order Rodentia; family Cricetidae; genus Peromyscus; species Peromyscus nudipes. Next base: position 8,184 of record CABHPH010126325.1, on the reverse strand, counting down.
CGAAAATCAAACCTGAATGGATCAAAGACCTTACTGTGAACCAGTAGGAGTAGATATTGTGGTGTTCCAACTCGAAGCCTGTGATGTGTGCCTGGTTGGTAGTTGAGTTGGTCAGTCTGGGCTGCTGGGACCACCCCTCTCAAGCAAGGGGCAGAGCCAGCTCTCCCATGTCAGTAGTAAAGAGTGGTGCAGGGGCCAACTTTTCCAAATGCCAGGTTCAACTCTTCTATAAGTTTCAGGGCCAGCTATCCTGTGCAGGGGTCACAGGTGATGCTATCCCAGGGCAGAAAGGGGTGGTGCCAGCTCTCCCAGGGACAGTGAGGGGTGAGTTAGCTCAGCATGGCCCCTGTACTTCAACACAAATGGTTCACATGGGCCCCTATAGAACACAGACAACAGACATCAATAGAGACCTTAGCTGCAGCAGGACCACAGACCTAGACATGGTCCTCAGCAGCAGTTTGGGCCCAGAGATCACTATGGTCCCAGGTAGCTGTGCCAGCCACTCAAATTGGCATGGGCCCATTGGTACTGTGGTCCCTGGACTTCAACATGGCCCCAGGTGGCAGCCTAGACCCTGAGCATCCACACTGCCTTTGATGTTAACTGGAACCGTGGACATCAACACAGATCACAGCTGCGGCAGGGCCACAGACACACACATGGCCCTTGGCAGTGGTCTGGGCCCAGATGTCACCATAGCTCTTGGTGACAAGCAGGCCACTCACATCAGCCAGTTTCTCCCTGCCTTTGTCTCTTCAGATCTGCCTCTCTCCTCAGTACATGAACCATTATGCCCTCCCCCACCTCTCCCATGTCCCCACCATATGTTTGCTCACTGTAATAGCACTGACAGCTTTACACTACAAGGTGCTGGGCAGGCCCATGGTTGTCTTCTCTCATCCCAGGTCAAGCAGCACCAGGCAGGCATAGGGATTTCTTCCAGTAGTGCGTGATGTTTACTCACCAACCCCACAGCTCCCCAGAGTTTTCTTGAGTGAGAGCAGCGGAAAATATTAGATAGAAGGATTTATATGGCGAAGATAAACAGATAGAAAATAAAGGATAACCTCGAGAGGGCCTGGAACCTACTCCAACGGGCCCTGACTGTCTCTGCCCCAGGGTATTTATAGAGACACCAAGGGGTGGAACAAAAGACCTCCCCCTAGCACAGCCAAGTGCAGACCATCTCAGACACCTGCACTCAGACCCATGGTCCTAATCATCCTCTCTATGTAGATCTGCTGAGTAAAGCCAGGAGGAACCCGCAAACGGGCTCCCACACAGTAGCCTAGGCCTTATGGCACCAGGCAGGCCTGTGGCACAACCCCATCTTATAGAGATATTTTCTCAGTTGAGGCTCCCTCCTCTCTAGTGACTTCATCTTATGTCAGACTGATACAAAACTAGCCAGTACAGTAGGACTACTGTTTGCTTTCCACCCTTGGCAATTCACATAGCATCTAAGAAAGCTGGTCCTCAGGGAGAAGATTTCTGGATCACATATACCTTGAACTCTCCAAGTCCTGTGTCAAAGTGTGAGGTGTTTTTAGCAATAAGGACTTACCTTCAACTTCTAAGAGGCCACCAAGGGCAACAGTAATAGACTCTGTTGTTTTGGGAGGCCCATGTACTCCCTTGATTAACAACTAAAAAGAAGGCTTCTCATGTCTGTTACTAGGGTTTTATTAGTCTATGGCTTTTAGAGAAGCAATATAATACCAAATGGAATATCTTCATTAATGTGTGTGCATATGTGTGTACATATATGTGTATACACATACACTTAGAAGTAATATATGTAATTTTAAGTACATATAAAGCAATGTGATTCTGTAAGTGCTATCCTTAGTGTTGTTTATACCTCCTCCCTCTATTTCTATATTATCCTCCCTCCCCCAAATAGCCCCCCCACATCCTTCATTTTTTCCCATTTTCCCCTTCATAGAACCTTAGCATTATATTCCCCTCTCTAGAGCTCCTTCCCACCCCAGGGCCCTCTGGTTTCTGCAGTAACTCCAGGTTACATAACATCTGAAGATTTGGAGCTAGGAACCACAAATGAGAGAAAACGTGAGTGTGCCTTCCTAGGTCTGAGTTACCATACTTAAAATACTATTTTCTAGTTACATCCATTTACCTATCAAATTCATGATTTCACATTTTTCTTTACAGCTAAATATTATTTCATTTTGTACACATGCCACATTTTCGTTATCTATTCATCAGTGGAAGCATTTGCATTGTTTCCATTTCCTAGCTATTATGAATAAGAGAGACTATGACCATGGCTGAGCAAGTATCTGTGGAGTAGGATGTTGAGTCATTTGATCATATGCCAAGGAGTGGTACAGCTGGATCAGATGATACATCCATTTTTAGTTCATTTTTTAAATTTTCACACTGATTTCCAAAGCAAGTAGGCCAGTTTGCAATCCTACCTATGGCTAATGAGGTCATGGATCACAGAGGAGATACTACTATTATCACTGTACTAAACCAGTTTAATCTCTCACTGCATCCTAAATACTTGTCCTTATACCCACAGTTAAGTGTAGCTCTTCCCCATCACCAAGAAGCTTCTTTTGAAACTGATTGAGACCATTACATAAAAATCACACCTGGTTAAAATGCAGAGAATAATTGTCTGGTGATATAAAATGTTCCACTGACACATCTACAACACAACCCCTATACCTAATGCTAATAGAGCATTATGAAAGAGGAGGAAGAAAGATTGTAAGAGCCAGAAAACTAGTAAGTATTCTGTAAGATTGTGTCTAAAGTTTTGGCAGGGTAGCTGGACTGATGAAATCTCAACAGTATGGCTGCTTAAAGAAGACATGAACAATGACCACACCAGTTGACATGCCATTGTGGATGGGAGTATCTCACAGGGCCCCATCTTTAGATGAAGAGCTGTCGTCACTTAATGACTGCAGAGAGAAGGAGCTAATGCTTTCTCAGGGATGTTCCCCTAATGGTTATCCAATATCAGGTGGTCTCGAGGAGCCTTATAATCATATACATACACTATAAAGACTTAGTAGGTTGCATTTAAATATTTACTTGAATATATATGTAACAATAGTAATTAAAGAAAAAAAGGCCATGTGTTTGAGAGGAAGCAGGGTGGGACCATCAGAAAAAAAAGTTATTCTAAAAACTAAGAACAAGAGGAACTTTTGTTTCTTAAGTTTGGTTTTCCTTAGAAAATTCCCTGCTCCAATGCTTCTAATGAGTATCATTTTAATATTCTCATGACCAGGAGTTAAACTCCACTGAAACACACACACCCATACACACACACATACACCACACACACACACACACACACACACACACACACACACACACACACACAAAACCACACAGAGGTACCTGGCTATATTTGGCCAATGTTTTGCAAATTTAGCTGGCCACTTGTTTTTGTAAGTTGAGAATGGTGGTTATGAGTTTAACAGATAAAATCAAGAGACTATTTCATGTCATGAAAAGTATATGAAATTCAAAATTTAGTGTTTAGTGTAAGAGGACTGAAATCTGAAGAAAGGGGGAGGTGACAAGAAAGGGTAATAGAGCATGTGTGTCATAAAAGGAGGGATGCTATCTGGGGAGAGGATGGGGCCAGGAAGAGAGAGAGGGGCAGAGGGGAGAAGAGCAAGAGAAAAATAAGAGCAAAGTTTGGTGATATATATATGAAAATGCCACAGAGCCCATCTCTAATAAAAAACAATGAAAGAAATAGCATGACGCTGTAACCACAGCAAAATAACAAAATAAAACAAAAAGTAGCATTTGTAGACACAGCACTATTGGAGTATAGCATGGCCATTTGTTGTTCTGTTTTCTGTTCATCTTTTAGACTGTGTCAGCAGAGCTGTACATGTGTGACAGAGACCCATACAGTCTGCTGTATCAGCCATTATGTCCTTAACTCAGTTTCCCACCTTTCCCCTTGCTAAGTCACAAACTATGTCATGTGGATTAAGCATTTACTATGAAGTTGTTGGTGGATATTATGTTATTCAAGTTCTGAGATGACATACTCCATTGGGAGTTAGAACCAATGAAAAGTGCCTTTCTCTTCAATTGGTCTTTCTCTGCTGTTGATAATAGCTAATAAAGAAGTCATTTCCCCATCACCTTGCATGCCAGGATTCTCTAATCCAATCGGCTGTTTAATTACAACAACTCTTCAGTCCTCAAAGCTTTCATACTTTCTATTTTCAATTCTAAGGTTACTGTATTCCACAGATGCTATCGCATTTGTGTTTCTATAAAATGCCTCAAGTCTTTCCTATTTTTCATCCTCCCTTTTTATTTTCAATGTGAAGTTATGGAACTAATTAAGTGAGTTGATGCACTTTAAGTCTGGGCCATATTTTAAGGTCTTGGATTCTACAAGTTTATTGCAATGTGGCATTAGAAGGAATGCTTTTCCTTGAGTGTAGCTCAGATTTCAAAGGTGGCATCTCCTAGCATTGAGAGGGAGTATTGCTCAAGGTCAGACCCTTAGCACCCAGAGCCTGTGAATCTCTGGCTTTTATTTGACTGTCCTCATTGCCCTGATGCCAGAGACAGGAAGACAGAGGTGTTAAGTGTGAATTATGACAGTGAAGGCTGAATACAGTTCTTCAACTGTGAGCCTTCACTTCTCTAAGCCTTGCTCTTCTTGTCCCCAAGGTGGGACAATAACAGTATCTCTCTCAAGAGTGATTGTGAGATTTAAGTGTGAGTGAGATGCAAGGGAAGCCCTGGGCACAGGGCCTGACATGAGTGGGTGCTCAGCAAACACCCAGTGACCGTTTGGCCATTTGAGAATGTGAATGATGAAAGACCCTGTGGTAATGGATTCTCCTGGCTGCCAGATCCCTGCCAGAAAGCCAGCTATGTTAGTGTCCCAGAAGAGATACTACCCTTAATTCCAAGGGCCTCCTGGGAGCAGTGCCATACCCAATAGAAAGACTCCTGGGTCAAGATCTCTAGGGTTCTCCAGGTCCAGAGTGTTATGCTGTGCACTTTGCTCCAGGGGACTGAGTTTTTGCTCACATCTTAGTGTCACCTTAAGTGTGGGAGCCCACAACTGACTCAGTTTCCCAGTTTGAATCTGAAGTCTATTCTGAGTCAATAACAGTTCAAGCTTGCTTGTTCCAGGGCTGTGAGAAAGTCCTGATTAGCCCATGGGGGAAAAAAAATACTATACTATCTGATGCCAACCAGAGGTATATTGAGATAGAAAATGAAGCTACCTGCTCCTTGACTCAAGGACAGGATAGACAGTGGCTGAATGCCTGTGCTGTGCATTGTTCTACTTCTGTCCTTCAAAGCTGTGTATAAGCTGGCTGTGAAATAAACTTGGGGCTGTCTGGCATTGACCGGCAGACCTCTCGACTCTTTTCTGTCTTCTTCATTGTCTCTTCAATCCACACACCTCCACCCAGACACCCAGTTGACTCATTGGCAGGCTCTGACAAGTGGCGCCTGGCTGTGGGGGCTGGGCATGGGGATTCTGTGATGGAGACAGCAGGACAAAAAGGAGTGCACTCGAAAAAAGTGGAAGCTGTGCTAAGTACAACTTGAGAGTAAAAGTGATGAGAGTAAATAAAAAAGCATATGAATGGTAAAAAATTTGAGAATAAGTATAAAAAATAAGGATGGGCCAAGGAAACAGAAAACAGCTGTTTGTACATTTACTTAGAGATATTTTAAAGGCTAGAGGTACCAAAGTAGGACATCAGCAACTGTGTAAATTTTAGAATCTGTAGAAAATTTGTCCTTGGTTTCCTGAGCAGGGTACCTTGGATGCAGATACTTGGGGACATATTGGAGTTAAGATATAGCAGTATTATGATGAGCATGATCAAGAAAAAATTCCAGTAGATGTCTTTAGTCTCTCTGGACACTTATTAGGGACAGCTTAGACCTCTGTCCTGAAAGGCAGAAAGTGTTTTCTGAACCAAGTAAAACTGAAATGAAACATTCTGCTCTGCCAGAAGGACCACTTTATGCAGACGCTTTTACAAAGTTATTTGATGATAATGACCAATTAGATCCTGGCGGTGAGGTGCAATTAGAGGAAGAGGCTGTTAAGTATCTTAATGAAGATTCTCCCCCACTTCAAGATTCTCCCCCATCTCCACTCCTAACTATGAATGGTTCCTCTGGAGAGATTAAGCGGGTTGTGACTGCAAACCCTTGCTTAACCCAGTGTCTAACTTTCAGATCTGTTCATGGCTGGCCGGTAAATGTAACTGTGAGTGCTCTTTGTCTTGGTCTGTGTTCTGATTGTTCCATGTGTTTAAGGGGACTGGGTTCCCCTGACTGAGCTAAGATAAGCAGGTAGCTCCTGCCAGGTGGGGCTTGCATACTGCAAGAGAGGCTATCTGTTAGATGGGGCTTGCTAACAGTGAAGGAAAGAGAAGGAAAGAGAGGCATGTCATGGGCCACCTCCCTCCATAGCTCTCTTGATATCAGGCCCACAGCACAGGCAGAGCTGGTCTTGGCCTGCAGCCAGCCAGGGGCTCTCACAGAGAGTACATACCCACAGTGCAGCAGGCAGAGACTGGAGCTAAAGGCAGGGCAGCAGGGAGTTTACTGCCTACAATTGACAAGCTGAATGAATGCTGAAAAGAGAATCTGGGGTTAATTGTTAATTATTATAGTCAGAGAAGTTAACAGAAACTTTTTTTCAGGAACACTGGCAGACAAGGGCACACTCTGTGCCCACTTTCCCCCTCCCTTCCTTCCTAAACCAAGTTCTTTTTCATTGTGATAACTTCAAGATCTCTTCTGCTAGCCAGTAGCTTCCCTCCTTAACCCTTCTCTGTCCTGATACTGCTTGAAAAAATGTTGAATTACTAGCCTGCATACTTTGAAAGGCTTTGACTTTTCAAAGTCAAAGATACATTATGTTATTATTATTATTATTATTATTACAAATTATTATTGGTGACCCACCCTCCAAGACAGCAACTGTTCCCTGAGACAGAGACCGCCAACACCCGACTGGACTAAGAGTCACAATTTCAGGCCAGTAGGCAGGCAGACCTCCTGCAGACAGGTCAGACTACCACAATCCCCCATCAGACCCTGTAACCCAATCCCCACCTCCCACAAATCCTACCCACCCTCTGAGACTGCAACTGTTCCCTGAGACAGAGCCTGCCAGCACCCGATTGGACTAAGAGGTGAGTCTTTATCCTCATACCCAAACACCCCAGCCCCTAGACTTTGGGCCAAGGGGCACAACCCTGCGCCCCTACACCACCACCCATTGCAGTCCAGTTTCAGGCAAGTTGGCAGGCAGATCTCCTGCAGACAGGTCAGACTACTACCATCTACCACATACCAGGACTGCAGCTACTCCCTGAGACAGAGCCCACTAGCAATAATTGGACCAAGAGCTGCTCCCTGAGACAAAGAATCTATCAGCATCGACTAGACCAAGAGCTCCCACTGGCCCAAGAGTATCGATCAGCCAAGAGAGCCTCCCTCAGACACAGAAACCACTTACACCAAGTGGAGAAAGAGATGGGTGGACGCCAGTGCAAAAGTACAGTTAACAACATAAAAGCCAATATGGCTCCACCAGAACCTACATCAGCAAGACCTGAACATCCCAACACAGAAGAAATGGAAGATATCGACCATAAAAGTGACTGTAAGAAGATATTAGTGATCTTAAAAGAGGAAATAAAAAATTTGCTTAAAGAAATCAAGGAAAAGGCAAACAAAAAATTGGAAGAAATCAGGAAATTCCTTGAAAGCCAAGAGAAAGCAATTAAACAAATGAGGGAAACAGTTCAAGATTTGAAAACTGAAATTGAGACAATAAAGAAGACACAAACTGAGGGAATGCTGGAAGTGGAAAATCTGAGTAAATGAACAGGAACTACAGATGCAAGTATAACCAACAGAATGCAAGAGATGGAAGAGCAGATCTCTGGCGTTGAAGATACGGTAGAGGAAATAGATTCATCAATCAAAGAAAACAGTAAAGCCAACAAAGTCATGACCCAAAATGTCCAGGAAATTTGGGACACCATGAAAAACCAAACCTAAGAATAATAGGGATAGAAGAAGGAGAAGAATACCAACTCAAAGGCACAGAAAATATATTCAACAAAATCATAGAAGAAAACTTTCCTAACCTAAAGAAGGAAATGCCTATAAAGATACAAG